>JAPYYV010021860.1:0-10747 GCA_030522625.1 Copidosoma aretas
GGGGGGGGGGGGGGGGGGGGGGGCAAAGGATGTTCGACTCGAGTTTCCCTCCAGCGCGCGCGCGAAAAGAACAGCTTTAAGCGGCCGATGGAAGCTTAAAAGGAAAGGACCTCTTACTTTCCCGAGCACTCGAAACGCGGCGGGGGGGGGGGTCTTCTTCAGCGCCCCCCACGCCCCCTTTATTTTCCGTCACTGCGGGGACGGGGGAAGGGTAAAACTTGCCGCTGAAGAGGCGGCAGGGAGTACCGCTCGGATCGAAAATGGCAAACGTAGTGCCCCCCCCCCCCGAGGGGGGGTGAACACACGAAATACCGAAACTACTGGCAGGGAGGCACCTTTTGTCGCCCCCCTTTCCTCAGTGCTGCTCGTCTTCCTCCCGTGCGCCTCGAATGAAAAATAGATGAGCCAAATGGATGGGGCGGCCGGGGGGGAAACTTTGATATTTGAAAATCCCTTGGACTTTTTTTTCCATTGTGCCCCCGATATCGTTCCGCAGCCACGTGTCACGCGTGCCGTGTAGTTGCGTTGGCATCGGCTGCGAATGATCGCTCGCCGTTATTATTTTCTCCGTCACTCTCTTCCACCAGAGATACTTTTTTTTTTTTTACACTGTCAATGTGTAACGTAGCGACGACGACGACGACGACGCAAAACTCTTCCGCCAACTCTCGGTCAACTTTCTCCCCCCAACCCGTGTAGAGAAAAACTTTAAATCAGTTTTTTCAACTTTCGTCCCTTTTCACTTTTTGTTCACTGCCTAAGTATATATATATCTGCAAGTTCACTCGGAGCATTGTATCGACTGGTGTCGTCCCTTTTGATGGAAATCATTCGTCGCATTCCCATCAAACAGTTTTTCAGATGGCGGTTGATAAGTACAATCTTATACGGAGTACGGTTTCACGACGACTCGAATCAACTCTGTCGATCGGCGCGCGTTTCCCAATGCAAACTCGTCGGCTCGAGTGACAAACACATACCGGGAGCAAGTTAGGCTGAAGTGCAGAGTGGCAGTGCGCGGAGGAGGAAGAAAAAGTTTAAGTGGCCGCGGGAGGAACTCCAGCAGGACGTGCGAGTGGAAAGTCAACATCTTAGGGTCGGAAGTGTCCGACGGCCGGCCATTTAGGATGATTAGAGACCGGCCCCTTGCAGAGTGATGTCCTCTCACGGATCAGCGAACCGGGCTTGCGGAGTCTCGGATCTCCCCCGCCCCCAGACCTACCCGCAAGTGACGGCAGCAGAAGCAGCAGTTCCAGAACTCGGCTGGATCGCCCGAGATTGAAAGTCCGCCGGTCGTGACAGGCGCTCGGACCCGCTCAACCCCCCCGCCCCGCCCCCCCCCCGCCCCCCCCCCCGCCCCCCCCCGCGCCCCGCCCGCGCGCCCCACCCGCGCCGCGGCCAACTGTTGTATGGTACGTACTCGCGGGTAGAGTCCGGCTAATTGGACTCAACGTAGTCGTCGTCGTACGTGTGCTCGGTATTTGCACAAGGGATAACTTGTTTATCGGAGCTTACTTGTTTTCTCTGCTGCTGTTGCTGCTGCTGCTGTTGGCCCGACTCTCGCGCAAACAAATTTTTATCCCCCCCGCCGTTACGGTCGGATGTGTGCTCTCCGAGCTTTCGTCGTCTCTGCCGAGAACCCGAGAACTCGATTACGGGAATGAAAATCGTTCGTTCGTTCGTTCGTTCGTCATGGGTTTTCTCTTGTGTTTCTCCGTCGGATTTGTTTGTTCGGCGTATAGGAGGTAGAGGAGCGAAAATATATAAGTGTTCGTGATTGTGGTGTACGGTGTATCCATCAGCTGACGTCCCTATCTGGTTCTACTAATGTACCTACATAAAGTACGTACAACAGAAATAAAGATTCTCGTTCCATTAATTTTTATTCGGTGCTCCATGTCTCATGCGACAATTGTATGGATAGAAAATAACAATTGTAGTACTCAGACCTATGAAGCAGACGTTCGACATACTACGAGAATCTAACGATTTGGACTTATTGATAATCAAACGAGGTTACGTTAAACGCACCAAGTATACGATTCAATGAAAAACAACAACTCTATAAATGTTGGAATATTTCATCAACGCTTGCATGAAAACCATTATTCATTGTGTGATTCGAACGTTTATCCCAGGGCAAATAGAAACCTCATGCGCATTAGTGGAGGACCCTATTGGAGCATAGCATGCAAAGCCTTACTTTATGTGTTATTCTTACTCTGTCTGTTAATATCTCGCAGATGCTACATCCAAAATTGAAGATTTTGAAAAGATCAAAACAAAGAACACTTACGACCTATTATACAAGTTTTCAACATGAAATTCGTGAATTAACCTGGATGTCGAGCGAACTGTTCAAAAATTAAGATTATTCTTCTAATCACAGTACATATATCATACCAAGTGCCTGGAATTGGCAAATGATCCTAGACCTTGCACGCACGCCAGAATAGAACCCACAACTATTTGCAAGGTATACGATCAGAGCGAGAATCGAGATACTGCAATAAACAAGCCCCCAAAAGCCATCAAATAGTAATCAATAAAGCAAGATCGATCGGTGTAAGCAGGAAGATCGATGTCCAGCTTCCCTGATTGAAACGAGCACTCGAGCGGATGACCGAGTACACGTGCACTGTCCGGTCGAGCGACAAGAAGCCTAAGCAGAGTGTATATACACGCGGACGCGTGTGCCGCGCGCGTAGGTAAACGGATCCGACCAATTAACCCGATTTGTCTCGCGTGTAAAGCTCATATCTTGGGGTGTACCGATCATCTGCTGCGTCGCATGCGGGTATAATACGTGTGTGCGGATAGTGGGGACAAGGGGGACGACGGGGAGGAGCACGGACGGTAATTGCGATTCGCGTAATTGGCGCAGCAGCAGGGCTGCGGAGTTCAATAAAGACTCGGTGGTCCACCGACGAAATGTACATTACATATTTATCGTGTCGACTATGATATATCAAGCAACTACTACACAAATATAATCCTTGGTATGATGCTTCGACTATAAAACGAAAGGCACACATGGTGTATAGTAAGTTCTTCATTGACCCGAAAGGGAATCGATTTTACATGATGGCTACGAGAGAATTCATATTCAAAACAGATAGCCGGTTATTTCGAATGGGCTCGTTATTACAGGCATATCGGGTGAATATATTGCGGGGGAATGGCAGGTGCGCCCCCTTGCTTGGCAAACATCGAGGGTATCGTATCCAAACCATCCCCCCCCCGCCCCGCCATCGCTCCCGCTCCTAGAAATAACATTTTCCGCTTAAGGATGCGAGACTAAAATAACAGGGGAATATTGGGAGAGCTGTACAGCGCTGATCCCTCCGCTCCTTCCGAGGAGCAGCCACATCTAAAATGCACTATGAAATTCCAACTATGAATTTCAAGTGTTCTGCACGAGCAATCGAGTTAAAACAAATTGTATCTATAAGTAAGTGGTTCCAAGGGGTACGAAAGCAAACTAGTTTATGCTCACACATTTTCAGCTAGCACTATTTCCTTGGTTTTTTTTTGCACCTATTCTGTTTATAGTGGAAACAATCGAATTCCGAACTTTCGATCAGTTATCAATTATTTATTCAACATTAGAATAATTTAGTGCAAGTTATAAGCGAGAAACGAAGAAAGAAAGAAATAGTTCTTGGGAGTTGAACTCGGAACCTATTGTTATGATTGACTTCCGTTCGACATTTAAGAATAAAGCTGTTTTCGCCTTCGAGCGCGATTTAAACATACATATGATATACTTAATTTCCACGAGTATTGAAATCATTATACACTAAAGTTTAAAAGAAAATTTCGTTGCATATCGAGGGATCGTTTTTCATGGATAACTATAACAAGATTCATGCGCGTAACAAACCATGAAAGAAATATATATGCCGCTAGGCAAGTTTATCCTATATATTTGATACAGCTTACATCTCCTAAGGAATGCAAGTAGACCGTAAGGTATACGGAGTACGAGAATTCAAAGCTAGTTGCGGGTATACTAAAATAATATAGCTAGTTGATTTACACTCCTTCAAGATATACTATATGTATTAATGTTATGATGAGTAATAAATTCCACTAAAATTATAATACAACCTGTTCTAACTATCATACTCTACTTTGGTCTATTTCACGAGCTCCCCTAAAGAACAAGAGAAAAAATAAACTTGAGTGAAAGAACACGGGGGTCGAATTAATTGCTGCGCTCTTGCGTGCGAATCTCCTTTCCTCGAAAATGCGCCAGTAGAAGTAGCTTCTCCCCCTTCCCCGACATAAAACGATGAAACGAGCTTTTCTTCGCAACTTTTTACTCGCTCGTTTCTGACGCGTCCGGAATCCGGTACCTAATCTCCCGGCAAATTAGCGCAAGCCCGGTCCGTCCTGTCAACGACTCATCGCGGAATTTAATGACCATCCGGGACCAACTCTAACACTTAATTTCTAGCGCAAATACGCACTTTGAGGAGCGCTAATTTCACACGTCAAATAAACAGGTTTCCACGCGATATTCGTCGAGGGATCAACCGACTTGACTTTAAATTCGAAAATTCTTAAGTATGTGCTTCACTTAAATAAGAATCTATTGATTTGAATGATCTGGAGATAATAGATATATTGCCTCGTGACTGAAGCCTTTTTATATTCGTTGCGTAACTGGTTTCGACACTAATCAAGAGCCGATTAATTTAAAAATAAATTTTTGAAATTAAATTAAAAGTAATTAAAATGTATAGGTTGAATAAAGGTTTGGGGCGCGGTCGCACGGAGCACGGAATCCGCATACGGAAACCATTTGAGCCCATGTGGACACGGCCTAAAACTATACATCTTTTAAGAAAGCCAATCATTCGATTTTTCTCAAAAAATCATGAATATATCGACGCCCCGTACGAAGACTATAGCTCTATTCAGATTTTTGAAATAATGATCTTTTTCCGAATAACATCCTATGAACATAAAAACTCTTAATACTTAAAAACTTGTTATATGATATTCTTAAAGGCTTTGACAAACAAAATATCAGGTTAAAATTTATTTTAAATTATTAGTGTTGCTGTGACGCTATTCGGAAAAATGTAACTTTTTCAAATATCCGAATAGAGCTAGTCTTCGTACGCGGCGTCGATATACGAATATGTTGGATTAAATGTGGGGGGCGCCAGTGCGCAGCCCCCTTGCAGTTCAAGATCGTACACGTTCAAAAAAATTGGTTATCCACTGGTAAAGTGACCTTCTCCGGAATTGCTAGAAATAATGTTGTTTAATATCACTAATATAGCATGCCCTAAAAATCCCATTTTCTTAGTTGTCACCGATGTGAGTTGACACAAATAAGTGGGGCTCGAACCCTTGGTTGCGTATGATAGCAAGAGCCATCAGTTCTTCTACTTAGAGCCAACTCCTCTACGCATTACCATACTCATTTAAAGTATACAGATAATGATGCTACACTCAGTATGAAGTACCTGTAAAACCACCTGCTGGAATCCACCAGAATGTCCTGCTACGTTATTGCTACACACATCCTCTTTGAACCGCAACAAAAATATTCGCGGACAATCCCCAAATTCCGCCGAAACGCGCCCCAACCGACGCTGCACCCACAACAAACCTTCGGGAAAACTCAAAATCCGAATAATAAGCTCGGAGCCGCTCGCCTCGAGTTCCCTTTGCCCAATTACAATGCTCGCGGGTAACTGAGTGACAGCGACAATGATGAAAATTAGATTACAAGGGAAGAGCCATGCACACGCGGGGATAGACGAGCGCGCTTGTGCGCCACACAGTGCGGGCGGGCGGGCGCGCGAGCCTCGGCCATTAATTACACAAACGAGTCGCGGTATTGTAGCCAGGCACCGTCGCGGCCCCCGCAAAGCCGCCCCTCCCGTGCACCGTGTGCGTGCGCTCGTGAAGCGCGGTTAATTGAAGAATGCAGCAAAGAAGCGCACCGCGGCCCTATTTTCCATTGTGCCCGCTCGTTGTATTATGGGGATTCCTGTGTACACGGGCGCTTTGTTATTTCGATCGCGCGACGTCGGTGACGACGAAACGAGAGATACGAGTAGGACTTTTGTATACGCGTGCACGAAAGTCGGCGGAATTGTGCCGATTCAACCCAATTTGGAAACTGCAGTTTTCCTCCACTCGGATACTTTGGAAGCTTCTTTTCATCGGTACTGGATTTTTCATTCGTAGAATAAGTAACAACCGCATGCGGGTGGAAAAAAAAAAAAGAAACGCGAAACGATGTCGAACGGGAGCGACGCGGCCTATTATCGATCCACGAGAAACCGATTCCGGGAACTCGCGCTCGAGTCTGCAATTACGGTTTTCCCGCCAGTTCGGGATCAACACGGAGCCATTCGCTGTTTGTGTGCGCGTGCGCGTGTGGCAAAAGGTACCATTACTACCGCTGCTGTAGCCGTTACATATTACAAATATAACCTGTGTGCGACAGACTCGATTGAATCACCTGGCGTTGAAAGGAAAATCGCATTAGTTCGTGTCGTTTGCGAGTATGTACACAGCACACCCGGGAATCGGTTGAACACATTTCGATGCAGTTACAAAACGGCGCGTCACGCGAACATCGTCAAAAGTACGGTCTCTGGCTCCGCGAACGCGAATTTCGCGCGTGCATCTTCGATCATCGACGACGCATTATACGTTTCACCCGTCGAACTATGCTTCGCTCGAAACCATTGCAAATCATCCCAATATTTCTCGACTCCTCGCACCGTGATAAAACGATGATCCCTTCGTTCTACCCGCGTCCGTCGATCATTCCACGGCCCCGCGCATGTAAATGCAACCGCCCGATGAACCAGACACGGGCCCATCGGAGCCCCGACAGAGGGAGTTGCGCGCCTAGCCACGAGACACACCGCGTCACGGGGTTATCGGTAGCCGGACGGCCTGCACCACCGCTGCGGCAGCTGGTCTCCTTTGAACGCCGGACACGCGCGCGCTGTCCTCCCGTACGCACAGTTTCCGAGGCACCGCCGCCGTCGCCGCGCCGGCTATCGTGCAGGGAAATCGATACGCTTTGACGTTAACGTCCTCCCCCCCCCCCCACTGTGCTCTCCGGAGTGGAGAGTAGTTTCCCCGCTGCTATCGATGCATAAACCAAATAACTCGGCCGCGAGCAGCTGGGCGTAGTTAGTTCCTCGCGCTCGGTACGTAGCTGTAAGCGGACCCGGGCTGTACGGGGGGGGGGTGGGACGGTCAGTTGGGTTCGTAACTTCATTTGGAGGACTTCATGCACTCCGCCGTAATAAAGTTCGATCGCTGGAAGGTAGGACCTACGCATGTATATACGTACCCTGACGGCTGCAAAGCACGGGCTGGGGCTATTCGAAAACGCGAGGAGAAAGGAGCCTCGGGAGGGTTTGAAAGCCGGGGCGTTGACGCATGCATACGCATCGTGCCCCTCTAACGATCGACGTGTCGGGGAATGTATAATGTACATGTGTTACGTTGGAACTTAATTTCGCGACGTATATACAGCTTATTCGATCAAAAATCGCTCGGTTGTACGGACCGCATCAATTTGGTTCACGAGAATTTTATTTCCTCCAAAAAGAGCGTCCTGGCTGGCAGCTGCTACTCGTCGTACGATTCGAAATCTACATTTTCAATCCCCTCGCAACTCCGTCGTAACTATACATGTATGAAATCCCCGCAGGACCACTGCCTTCGAACCACCTCACGTATAACCAGTAGCCCAGCATCATCAGCGTATATCATACATATATCATGCGGACACACGCACACAATAACCCGCCTAATGACGCGCAACCTTATAATGCAGCATATGATACGGCACGGCATATTTGTACAAAGTCCCTCTCCCCCCCATCCGCAGTACTCATACGGACGAATCATTTTTCAGTTAACAACGCCCCGCACCCAACTTTTTCCAAGCGACAGGCTCGAGAGAGTCCTCCCGAAATTCGGGGATTTCCCGGCAGCTCGGCGCTATAAATCACCACCAGCATTACGTGCAGGGAGCGGGCGGAGAGATATCGAGAGGGACGCGCGCCCCCGTCTTCGGCACGTGGAGTAGTCCAACGCGCGAGATATACAATATACGCCGTTCGTTTTCATCCACCACCTTCCGCAGCCCGACGCACGGCGAGAACTCAACGCGAAAGTAAAAGAGCCCGCGCACGCTCAAGATTCGCTCGACGACGCGCTGCGACAGATGTACACTCTCCCTACGTTTTTCCAGTACACAGTATAATATACGGTAAGCCGGAGATCACGCGTCGGCCTGTGCTCCCGAGTTCGCGCGATCGATACAGACGGACGGGGAAAACAAGATTACGGCGGGGGGTACGGGCGACGCCGGATTTATGCTAAACGCCCGGGCGTACCCGCAAACAAATCGCGACGGCGGCCAAAAATCGACGCCAATTCCCCCGCCCATGAATATTCAATCGGGACGGGCGAGCCCTCCTCCCCCCCCCCCCCCCCCCCCCCCCCCCACGGCCCCGGCCCCCCCGCCCCCCCGCCCACGCCCACCACCCGGCGAATGTATACTGTAACGCGCGGGAGAGCAACAGGAGGGGGTGTGTGCGCGCGTTACGAAAGACGGATCTCCCCTTTCGCGCGCCCGTGGGACAATGCGGGCCCTAATTGGCCAGGGCGCGTGCCCCCGGTGTATTCACACATATACGTACGTCTCGGGGCACGTATAGTCGTCACTGCTGTATAATATGTATGTACGGCACGCGAGCCTGCGCGTCCTAATTCAAGCGGACTCTCCGGCGCACTGCTACGGTGCGCAACAGTGGGGTGAGGGATCACAGAGGACCACCAGCGGCGGGTGTGTACGCGACGAGGGCGGAATATTACCCGCGCGCGGCGTTCGACGGGTGTAATATCGATCCTGGTGGTGGATGTTTGTTGCTATTGTCTGGTGCATCGTGCGCGAGCGTTATCGATCATTTGGTATATTGCGCGGGGAAAAAGTGCGCCGCCGTATCGATGATCGATCGCGCTGGGACTGTAGCATTGGGGCAAACACGTCGGTGTCGGGGCAGGATTGTTGTTGTTCTCGTCGGGGAGACGACGGGGATGGGGATTCGGACGGTTGAAACTATTTCGGTCTTGTCCATGTTGCGCCAAAGTGCGAACGTTTCGAACGCAACCGGAGCGCTCGGGTGCGCTTGTCGTATAATCGATACACGTCGAGCCGAGGCATCTTGCCCACGGTAGGATTTATTAAAGCGTATGCTGATGTACTTTTTTTCTTTTTTTTTTTTTTTTTCCTACTTTTTATGAAACGTCACATTGAAAATGCCCGTAAATTCACGAGTACGGCGCTGTCGCGAGAGGGTACTGAAAATAAATTGGGTACGCGTCGAGAAATCTATGTACCAGCGTTATCATTATTATCATTATTATTATTATTATCATCATTATTATCATCATCATGACGATAATGACGAAACTAAATTAAAACACAAATTAGTATTCTGATACACCCTACGCTTGACGGCCAACGGTAATTGGGCGGACGTTGTTTTAACATTGCGATCGTTAATTGGACGCTGCGGGCGGGCGTTAATGAGGAACAGGGGACGACGTATAGCTGGTCTATATAATACGTGTTTATTATTAAAAACAGGAAAAGCCGGCCGAGTGAAAAAACAACGTGCCGTTGATCAACTATCCGTCCATCGAACGAAAAGTCATACGTCATTTGTATTCAATTACGCTTCGGAGGCTGCTGCTCGTCCGTATTAAAACTGCACGAGTGCTGCGCGCGTCTGTATGGATACATACGAGCGTTGATTGGTTTCGAATCGAAACCAACGACAACAACAACAGTCCGGCCTTTTGTTTTATTTATTACGCCGGCGGGGGACAAACAACATTTTCCGCCGTCGCCGACGGGGCCCGGACTATTCCAATCATCGATCGCAAACTCGAAACAAATTGAACGCGCGCGCGGGGGCGGCGGGTGAAAAGGAATTCACGATTAACTCTTGGAAAAATATGGAAAGCAAACGACGGGCCGAGCGCGCGCCGATCACTGAGAGCCGTCACTCCTGTCATTACCATCCCCGTTCTCGCGCGTCACGCATCGAATATTCCCCGGGAATTCGAGGGCCGAAAGAGAGAAGGGCTCGAGACGGGCATTCCGGCGACGCGGGCCCCGCGGTAGGGGGCAAATGCCGCCCGGGCGCCAGTCGAGCGCGCCTAATCGGAGAGATCAGTGTCGGCCCGGAAGAGTCGCGACGGGAATTCCGGCGAAAAATGCCGGGCTCCGGGACCAAAGCCCGCCCCTCCCGTATACTCGGGGAATTCGGTGGAGCGCCGCCCTCGATAATTTTGGCCAAGTTTCGCGGGTGTACACCTGCTCCCCGCGTCCGCGGGCAAACTTTTTACTTCTCCGGCGCGGCCTGGACTTTCTTACGCGAATTTCAAAACGAAGCGCAGGCCTGTATCGGGGCACACGGGGGCGCTGCTCTGTGTTTTCCGCGAATTTATCGGGAGCACCGCCCGCTCGCCCGCGCATAAGTCGGCTTTCGCTCGGAAGAAAGAAGCGGGAAAGAAAACTTTCCCCCCCCCCCCCCCCGCTTTTCTCCTAGATAGGAACGGGGGGGGGGGGCAAGTTTTATTCAGGGCTTAATTTCCTTTTAATTCCCGCCTTCCTTTGCAGGCCCCGGCCACCATTTGGGTTTTTTCTCCCCGGCGAGGCTATTTCCCCGCCCCCGGCAAACGG
>JAPYYV010021863.1:0-10798 GCA_030522625.1 Copidosoma aretas
AGTCTCTACTTTATTTTGGTAGACGTGAAAAAAATTTTCTTTGTCGATGTAATTATGGTTTGATTACTGTAGTAATAATTAGTAGACATACTTAAGACTGATTAAAACTTATGAAACATCTTAATTTATCTAAGGAAGGAGAGTATAACACAGAACCACATACTAATCCGGTCCTAAGCGCAATGATACTTTAAATCGCATGTAAATCATATTCTGCGGTTGAAAACATTGTCGGAGTTGTGTAATTTTGACTTCTATTGCTATACAATTACTTTAAACACAATAATATACATAATTTAATTACTGATACAAATTCGGGTTAAGTGACACTTCTCATAATAAACATTTATAATAAAATATTCAAAATATGTGCTACACAGGGGTGATGAGCCACCTTAACCAGGGATACCCTTTACTGAACATTTTGAACAATACTGTTATATGTGGGAAATGCGGAGCTTGGGGGTGCTGAGGAAATGAATACCCGCGAGTTGAAACAACGTAACCTTTTGTTAGTGATTATACGAGAGAGCAGACACGCACGAGGTATTATTCTCGGAGACCGAACGGTGAAAGAGTGTCGCTTAGTCTCCCTGGTAGCACCTAGGCGGTAGTGGCGGTATATGACTGAGGGTTGGTCCGCTTGTGGGCGCAGGCACAGAGCTTAGGGCGCGAAGTTACAAGAGCCTCTGGCTACCGTACGTCACAATAATATATAATAAGATTTATGATGAAATACAACACGAGCATGTAATATACAAACAATTGACTTACGCCTATCAATACTAAAAAAAGTTTTGAATGCATTTAAAATTGGAGTGTGTACTATAGTAAATGCTTAATCAATATATAATTTTTGCGCGTTATTCAAAACACGTTATGCCCATTATCACTCTTTAACGTAGCCTTTACCTAACATTTCATTATCTCCCTTCCCCCGCTAAAGGAGCCACGTGGCTTATGAACATTTCCAAATGAACGTTAAATGATATTCAAAAAAATACAGGTGGTGATCAGGTTACTGGGTAAATCAAGTAAATATGCCAAAATATCACGTAAATATTACGTGATTGTCCCCTGATAGTCCTAATACATACCAAGCAGGTATCGATGCAATATGCGAAATTTCGTATACGTGTTGGAACTATATTTTACATTCAAATTTGCATGCCATATTATATACTTAGAATTTGTTAATCATGGAAAAAATCTTGAAAAAACATTTATTTTTATAATTTTTATTAATATACAATGTTCTAAAACTTATGAATTCCTATTAGAATTTTGAATTGTGCGTGAAATTTCGAAAAATTAAAACTGAATGAAAATTTAAAAAGAAATTCATTTTATTGGTTTCTGAGTAATAACTCCTTGGCATGTAAATAACAATCTAAAAAAAATTATTCCCTAACAGTTTCGAACTAGTTTTCTCTTTTGTTTTGCGTCAATATTTATGGTGCGAGATATCAATGATTGAATTCATTATTTTATAATAAGTTTTTTACAAAAAAATTATTCAAATAAGTAATTAAATCATTATTCATGAATAAACAATTTAAAAATAAAGTTGCATTAACAATTTCTATCCGGAAAGAGTAATTAAAAAAAATTTTGGAATTGAAACATATTTTTTCGTCTTTTTATTAACTCTCCACAAATTTTTAAGTTTTAAATTTTTTAACTTACTTCCTATTAATTCTTGTTACAAGAAAAAAAATGTATCCCATTTCATCAAAAAAAGTTTAGTAACAAATAAAATATTCGTCGAAATACAAATTGAAACAACTGTTAGGGTGTGATCCCAACATGAAAAAAGTACGCGTCAAATGTCTTTCAATTTTCCAATAATTCCCGTAAAAAAAAATTGATCCACATAGTGCGGTAATTTTCACGAAAAAGTTCTATGACACATTTTACCTGCAATATTGGAGTAAAGCCACGTTGTCATGACATAGAAGATGTCCATTTAAGCTTGCACGTGTCTGTAGAAGCTTTTACAAATCCCTCGAAGGACACGTGTCGTAAAAGCAGAGCTACCTATAGTCATATCGTTGCAAGGCAGAGAAAGTGAAGATTTGAGAAAGTTTGTCAAATGTCTGATACTTTACGATATTGAAAAATTAAAAAATTTGTTTTCACGTTATTTATTATTGTCGGTTTATTCTACACAATTAGTGATTGATCTTCATTTTTAATTTTATCATTATTTGCTAAATTTTTAAAGGGGCATTTATTACGTTGTCGGCAAAAGGATAAACTCTGATACGCTGAATTGAAAAGCTTCACATCTTACAACGTAATATTTGAGCAATTAAAATACACCATAAGGTTACTGGGATTTGTAAGCGATGGACACTGCATGCGTTAAACATCACGTAAAAAACTTAAAACCATCAAATTCTATTACACCTCATGGGTATTATGCATATAAGCGACAGTAATCGAAATACATCAATAATAAGTGTATTTACATTTTTATGAAATACAATCAGAAAAAATCAACTGATGCAGAAAAAAAAGAACATTCATCCACGTCAAATGAAATATAAAATTCAAATGACAATCAGTACGGCGCTTCGAAGCAAATCCATACTCATATGATGAAATCTCAAATAGCCACTTGTACGGTCAACAATAATGCATCCCTTGTTCAATCCACTGTATCTTAAATACAAAACCATAAAAACGACAATGACAGCAATAAGAACAGTGACATCCAGAAAAACAACCAGAAGAAGAAAAAACGTCGACCAACGTAGACAAACAAACTCATGTAGTTCGGAGTTTGGGTATGATTTCGTGTGCTTCAGGGTATATACACACACAGAACAAGGAGACTTCTATGAATTCTTTATCGTAAAATCCGAATTGACTAGTTGTTTTTATGTAAAAGTAACACAACTTGTTTAAAATGCAAATATTCGGACAAATACTTAAAAATAACTAAGTTTTTTTTATTAGACAGATTTTTTTCTATCTATCAGCCTGTTGTAAGAAGAAAAAAATGCGTTTAAAGTTTACGAATCTTCGGAGGTTTCGAATTCTGTGTTTTATTACAGACCCGATGTTTTAATAACTCATGATGTAAGTACGTGATATTCCAACAATTTTCAACTACTATTTTCTTGCGTTACTGTTTCCGTACCACTAATTACTTAGTTACAGTGGTTTTTGTCACAATAAGCTGTTGTTTAAGTAAAATAAAGATGACATTTTTATAGAGCTCTTATGCATACATTATTTATTAAGGCAAACTGTGTTATTTTTTTTTTCTTCTTAAACTACCTAATAATGTAGACGACAATTGTTAATTAAGTTATTATTTCAGTTAAAATTATCTTTTATTGGCAACGTGTAAGTATCGATTATAATAGTTATTTGAATTTCATGCTGTTAATTAAATGCAATGTGTGCGGATTAAGAGAACTTCACGAGCATCCTGCTTCGCTATAGAATACTTCGTTAGAATTAAAGCTATCAATGGAGTATGAAATAAAACTAGTATGCAATCAAGTTATGCAATATTTTATTGCTTTTCCTGGCATTTAATTATGCATGGATAACAAATGACTAAATGATTTTCGATAACAATTACCGTTATGGAATAAAAAAAAATAGAATAAAGTAATGTCTTTAGAGTGAGCTAATAACTTATTGTAATCGATTGTTGGCTAAGGAAGTATTACGAAAATGTAATACAATTTTTTTATAACATTCAATGAAACAAAAGTTATTAATTTCTAAAGTTTTAGTGAAAAAGCAGAATTCCGAATTTTTTACTATCAATAAATTGTTTTTACGCATCCTTGCGAAAATTCTTGAAATAGGCTAATTTATAAAACAAATATTTTCATTACCACAAAAGCATTTGAACCAAATTGTGTCACTTTCACGTAGAAGCAATAAGGGACGTTGGATTTTAGGTGAAAAAATTCACGGTAGTCACCTTCTTTCGTCCGTAAACACCTTTGTGCACATGAAATTTTACCGAGTTCCCAAATTATTTAATCATCATGTCCGACACCCCAGACGAAAAGCATCTTTTTCTCTCGATAATTTTGTCTTTTGTGGCGAAAAAATCCTCTTCACATTTTTCGATAACAATTTTTTTCCACGGTGCGATAACCAATCGTTTTTCAATCTCTAGCATTTTGAAGCACAATTATACAAAAGTAAGTCAACAAGGATCACTGACAAGTCTCTGTATTCTTACTCATATTTCAAGTTACTGGATGCATTCAAAATCATCCGTTGATCCTCAAAATCTTCCGTTACGAGAAAAAAAAAGAAGCTTATCCCAAAAAACACGGATAACGAAGCAAAACCCCCAAACAAGGGACAGCATTATTCACCACGAAAAAACTGAGATGCCCTTGGTCCGGAGCGCAGAAACCTTATACACCTGTATTTGCATCGACGTGTGCATTACCTCATAGCGAGCTGGCTGCCGTCGCTACCCCTGCGCAGCGTATTCGCGCGCTGCTTGCAGAGGCAGTTGCAGATGATCTTCTTGAAGGCGAAGCGAAAGTCCTTGCTGAAGAGCGCGTAGATGCAAGGATTGATGGCCGAGTTGCAGTAGCCCAGCCAGAACAGGACGCTGAATACGGTCGGGTGGATGCAGTCCGGGCAGAAGGCTCGCACCAGGTACATCGTGAAGAAGGGCATCCAGCAGAGGATGAAGCCGCCCACTATTATCGCTAGCGTCTTCGCGGCCTTTGTCTCCATGCGGATGCGTTTTACCTGTTTTTTTTGGTTTTTTTTTTTTTTTGTAAATTATTATTAGTTTAGTTTACGGTTTTTGCGTTGAATCAATGTTGTGATGTTACGAGTTAAGGTTTTTCGATAGGGGAAGACGGTAAGTTATTTCAGGAAAATAGGGAGAAGCCGTCAAACAACATTTTTATTGATGGATCCTGATTTTATTTTGAAAAAATATTGAGTGTAATATTCCGAGATACGAGTTTTTATAATTACAAATTCGACATTTATTGATTTTTAAGATAAGATATTTGCAATAGCAAACAATACCATACATATTTTGCATTCTACAGGTTCTGAGCCATCTTCACCAACTCTTCTTTTTAGTACCAGTAAGTTATGTATCGCAGATTGTCCAATGACAATACATATATGTAATGTAAGTAAAGTACCGGAAAGCATGGAATGTAAAAGTTTGCCACTGAACCCTTATTAACAGTAAAGCTCATGATTGTAACTATAATACAAAATATCTTTACGTTTAAAAATATAAATTAATCAATTGCCAAAAAAAACAATTAAATATAATTCGTGGAAACTAAAAAAAATTATCGATCTTAGTGTTCTCCATGGTTAACAATCAATTGGCTATAAAGCTGTAATCAGTTTTGCAACTTTACAACGGACCATCCCGGAATGGTACTCACAATGAATCCAATAACATCAACAGCAAGATAGACGTTTTTCCTAATCGACGCCAACGAGCTCAAGTGAAAAGCCTTTGCGTTGTGGCGTTTTGTAATCAACAACAGAATCATCTGATCGTATTTCAAAGCTCTATCATCGTTGAGGCAAGCGAATCATTATTAAAGAAATCATTTTATTACAATACCTCCGTAACTATATGGCACTGATCATGTTAAACCATTTGGTACTCAATTTTTATAAAAATACCTTTACCAATTATTCGTATATTTTACCATGTAAATATGAGCTGATTATTTTACACTATTCTCAAGACAGAATTCAACCCTTATTTATTATGACCTCCCGCTTCAAAAAGAAAAACTAATCAGAAAAAGATACCCATCAACCACCATCCGTACTTGATACCCAAGCAATTCCATGAAAATCGTCCGCAACACACATCCCGCGAATAGAGTCTGTCACATCAGCAATGAAACGACTACCCACTTCCGACCACCCCAAGAAGACAGCTCGAATAACGAACGAAACAAAAGGAAGATCAAAAAGAGACCACCGTGCGAGAGATCATGCCCCATTTACCTGAGCCTTGATGTTCCGCTTGCCCATCTTTATGACGCGGGGCTTCTCGTCCCCGCTGCCGTGCGCCGTCGTCCCCGGCGCCAGTTCCCGGAGCGAGAGCGCGTCCCCGGTCATCTGGCTCTCGCAGCTGCCGCGGCGACTCGGCCGCCTCGAGCTCCCGGCTCTGCTGACCCCGCTGACCTGCGCGCGCGCGGTCGTTAGAGGTTAATTGGAGTGTGCGTGCGGGGGCTCGGTCGGTAATGTACTTCATGCATACATCCTCGCTCGAGTGTTTAAGTTATGTTGCAGATTTTGAAGATCCTTATCCGCTGAGCGTATCAAAACACTTGAGTGCTCGATCGAGAACATTCATAATCCAGCACTCGAAACGATTTGAAACCAAACCCTTTCAGTGCTTGGTGGTTATCGATCAAACGTCTGAGCGTTTTAAAAGTAAACGCTTCAAGCGTGATTTTTGACACCCCAAATGTGAAAATTTCAACCTTGAATTTACTTTCAACTATAGTGCGCTAAAACGATACTTTTCGCCATAAGGTGTGGGAATTAACCGTTTTGCACACTGTGGGGGCGCGAAAAGTTGAACTTGGCACATTTGATGTCTAAAAACGTTTTCTCAACTGACGAGTCGCGTCACTGGTGCGCCTTACGTCCATACTTGACTATTTAAATTTGTTCTGGCTCGCTGATGGAAAAATATTGGCGGACCATTTCCGGTGATTGCTGTAGTAGCTACGCGCCAAGCAATTTTGATAAAAAACCGACTGCCCTCTTAACCATCGTTTTTTTATACATTATCAAAAGTTGACGAGCAAAGTGACAGAAAGTTTTATGGATACATATTAAATAGATATATATCAGATGGATTACAAAAATTTTGAAATCCTTATAAACAGTGGCATCGTCAAGACATCTATATTCATTCACCGATGATCACTTTACTTACCGATTTCGTCTTTACTGCTGCCTCTTTGCAAGTCAACTTTTTATAATTTATGGAATAAAAATAGTTATAATTAATTCTCCATGGCATGCGATTTTTTTTGTAAAAGTGTCTGCAAGGTGTCATCTTTTCCTCCCCCCCCCCCCCCCCCCCCCCCCCCCTCCCCTGCCGGGCCCCCGCGCGGGCACCCCCCCCGCGGGGCGGGGGCGGGACCCCACAGTGGGGGGGGGGGGGGCGAAAAGACGAGAGGGTATAGGGGCATTAGCGGCGATTCAGCAAAAAATAACTGCGATCTATTTTTCGCTCCCCCGCCCTAAGCTCCTCAAGAGTCGCCGGCGAATTAGTGCGGAAGGCCGCGAGATAAGCCAATTCAATAAATATACCCGACCCGGACGGTCAGCTCCTCTTTGGGTTTATCCCCCGGGGCGATTGTGGTGCGGCTCGTTCTCGTCCAAAGATACATCGTTTTTTTTCCCCCTTGGCTTCGGTTTGGAGTTTGGGAGTGTTGCCCTTTGTGCTACTGTTGGTAATTTTGCGGTTTGCTCTTCTGCTTCGTGTAAGGTAAAAGTAACACTTGGAAACAGCTCAAAAAATTATGCTCCACGGTATGGAACAGCCGATAACTATTAAATTTCTGAAGATTTCACCTTAAAAAAATCATTTAAGACAATTAAAGTTGTATTCACATTTATCGATAAAAATAACACGCGTTCCAAAGTTTGATTACACTAATAAAAATTGTTTTTGTGTATCGCTGTTCCAACATTGGTACACTTAAAAACATAACCTCAAATACTAGATGACCCAGTCTTGAAACACCCAAACTCCATTTAAATAACACGAATGTTCCAGTAGTGGGACATCACTGAAAAATATGTCCTAGTTTGAAACGTGGGTGTTTCATCTGACGTAAATCGATACGATGATGAACTTCTTATCATTTTAAGTCATTTAAAATCGAAATTTCTAAAAAGTTAAAAATGAATTAGAAATGTTGGATTAATTAATGACTATGAAAGTTATTATTATTCGTGTCAATAGTGATTTTATATGAATTTATGAAAATAAGTTTACTAAAACAGCGTTTCTAAGTGGAACTTTTACCTCATCGGTTGTTGAGGATGGATTCGGAAAGCTTTTACCTTTTCGTTTTGGTTTTTTTTTGTACGTAACAATGATTGTGGAAAGAAACAAGTCGGGGCCAGCACCCTGAGTATAGTAAAGAGAGTGTTTCTGAAACATTTTCTTTCAAGTTCAGTTGGTGAAATATTTTTTTTTCATCGTTGTTGGTGCACGATTCCGAAACTCTGTAAAAACTTGAATTTTGATACTTGTGACTTTGAAAAAACTTTCGATAAGATTTGAATAGCGTTTTAAAGATTTTTTATGTACACGCTCAAGAAACATTCTATAGAAAGTAATTGTTTTTCATCGATTTAACGGTCAATTTGGGTAATTTGGAGTGTGCATCGTGTATAATTAGTTCTCAATAAATGTACTTATCCTCAAAAAATAAGAGAGTTCTATTTTCTCCATTCGTGGTTAAAAATGTGTTGCATCCAAATTTAGTATTTTCATCAAGACGGATTTACAAAATTTGGACGATTCTATGTAATCCACGCAAGTTAGTATGCGAGCTATAAAAAGTCGAAATAAGACACTTCGATGCGTTGATTGCGCGTTGCGTATTTTAATATTCGCATCAAGTGCCGAGTTCCCCCCGACTCATGAATATACCTTTTCTACCTCATCGTTCGCATCACACTCATCCACGAAACTCCCTCTACACGACCAGTGTACAACGTGCATTATACCATTGAGCTTTCCCTGGGCTAAAACTATGCAAGAACGTTGGCAGCGTTGTTCCACCTCACCTTCAAATACGCAGTCCTGGAAGCCGAGCTGAGCTGACTCTGGGTCTGGCCGTTGCTGTAGTGCACCGACACCTGGGAGCACCTCGACGGCGTGCGCTCGAGGGTGTTGTTGCACTTGGAGTCGAGGGTCTCGGTGCTCGGATAGGACACGGATATTTTTATGCGCTCGCGCCGCGACGGGCTGCGCGTCGTCGTCGTCGTCGTCGTCGTCGTCGTCGTCGTCGTCATCGTCGTCGTGCTGCTCGTGCAGTCGCTACTGCGGGGACTGCCGTTGCTGCCCCCACCGGCGGCACCGCCGCCTCCACCGCCGCCGTTGTGCTCGTTCGATCGGCCACGGTGTATCCTCAGGGTGAGGCGCTGGTCGTCGAATCTGGGGCGGGAAAAGTGAGCTTTTTGACGTTTCCGTGTGCACTGTGTCCCTCGTTCGAGGCGGTATGAAGGGGGGGTTTGAGGCTCCCGGTCAGCGGAACGCGCTTTCGAACAGCACCGCGAGCCGAAGCCTGGTTTTTGAAAATCCCCGGGGCTGCAGGAGTGACTGTGCAGAGTCGCGCGGGGAGCGTTGGGAAACAACTTTAAAGACGGAGATACAAGGCCTATAGAGTTCGACTGTTATAGTTGTGCTCCGAATACTGGACAGGGTAAGAATTCAGTGAAAAATGCCAATAGTTTTTCTTTCTTTTAAATTGTAAGTTTTTTATTTTGTTCAACATGATTGGTCGATTGATTGATCGAATGGAAGAAAAACAATCGGAACATTAGTTTGTATTATTATTATTTCTATTTAGTATACGGAGGAAAAAAACAATTTTCTACTCGCTGACATAGGTTACCTGATTTTATGGTAGATCATTGGCATTTTTTTCTGTTTTTTTTTTTTTTTTTTTTTTTTTTTTTTATTGCGTTTAATTTATGTTTTTATAGATTTGACCATAGCTTCATTATTTGATTATTTTTTTTTTATTCATTTCTAATTTTTTAATTGAAATGTTTTTTCAGCACGTATCAATAGATTATTATACAATAATTTTTCAAGATAAAAATTAGTTTTTCAAATTTTTTTAATAAGATCCTCTGTAAGTTTAGAAAGCAAAGTTAAAAAAGGAACTATACGTAGAGTTGGAGTGTGCAAGAAAACGCGGTAAGGTATGAGGGTTACATTGATGCGAACATTTATCCAATTTTGATTACTGTGTGCTTTTTTAAAATTAAAACTCATTGGTTAAGAAAAAAGTGTTTCCAAAATTATAGTAGATTACGGACGAGTTCGCAAAGGCTTGTATTTAGGAACCGAGAGGTTTACGGCACGAGCCGAAGGCGAGGCCCGTTACGAGGTTCGTAAAGAAGCCTTTTCGAACGAGTCACGTATACTATTTTTTTGCCTGAGAACTTAAAATCAAGCGGCGAAGGTGCTATTTTGAGGGCGGCGAAGGTGCTATTTTGAGGTTAGAAGGCAAAAAATACATTTTTAGCTTCTTAAAGTGTGAATTTCTTACGCAAAAAAATTTTTTGTCAACAAAGATAGAATAAGTTTGAATTAAATTAGGCAGATATTTTTTTCATGTTATGAACTAATTGTAGATAGTTTCCACACATTTTTGTTATTTCATGTTGTAAGCATTTCGTAAAACTTTTGCTAAACATAAGGAAAAATTGTGCTTGATTCATCAATTATGTTTATCTTAATATCTTATTCATAATCTGTGTATAATGTTACAAATCATTTATTTAAAATATTATTTCATTTATCTCAAGTAAATACATGCACTGTATTACGATAAACAGCTGATAATTGTTCTTGGTTGTAGCCTTAAGGAGGTTGTCTACCTGTGGTGGGGGGTGTGAGAGAGAAGCCCGACTTTTTAGGTTAGAAATCTGCGCGTGCGTCCCGTATACAGCAATGCAGTAACATATGTAGATCGACGATCCTTTGAAATATTTGTTAATAACTTTCTTTACGTGAACCCAATCGATTTAAATATTTCACGTACGTGATAAGCAA
>JAPYYV010021876.1:0-15885 GCA_030522625.1 Copidosoma aretas
GTACTTATATTTGTTCGGCCGAGAGTTTCTCCGGTGCGATTATAATGGATACTCGAGTGAGTGCACCCGGGCTAATTTGCATCGATCGGGTATTATTGCTCTCACCTGCGGAGGTATTATTAGAATCGCGCGATGATGATGATGGTGATGATGACGGTGCGGAATGCGTATACGCGATGGAATATGCATGATGCCTGAGTTTTTATTGTAGGTACAATTATTTATGAGCAGCAGTCGAGGGGCCGAGGATCTTTCAGTAATAGGGGAAGGAATGGTACTAATGTAAATAACAGCAGTGGTGTACGCTGCGTTCGGAACGATGATTTCACACTCGCTTGTTCAGATCATGATCGTCGAGAAATTAAGTAGAATTTCGTGTTACATTGTACTCATATCTTATGCACAAACTTTGTGTACAAAGTACAACTTTTTTATGTACGAAAAAACACAAATTTTGTGTAATTTTCACAAATAATAAGTGTATAGAAGCAAACTACACACACTTTTTATCAGTGTACGCGTGTACCGATGTTGTATGTACAACCTTAAACAACTATAAATCTACTGTTTGTTCATTGGATGGACGAAAACACTTGGATGAGCCTGATCATTCATTTTTTATATCCATGCACGATCTATGGATTTTTTATTTCCTTGGGGTCTGTACCATTTCATTCACAAAAAAAAAAAAAAAAAAAATGTGAACTCCCTTACAACGACCTGTACCGCATTATTTCTCCTTCCAACTGCCACTACTATCACTACTGGCAACGTGTTCTTTTTTTTCTTCGCCGCGGGCAAGGTTTTTTCTTTCGTTTTCTTCACTATACCGATCCCCGTTGAACAGAACAAAACTATATAAGACTGCAGGCATATGTAACTCTTTGCGACATCGTCTAATGACAACAATTTGCACGACTCACCTCGTACATTATGCACAATTATCTATATACAGCGTGCTTCGTAAATTAATTTGCATTTTCCAACTTTAACTGCAGCGGTCCGCGGTGCCGATCGACACGCGCTACTTTTTGTACACACGTGCAGAAGCAAAAGAGTCGCGAGTCTGAGTCATGTTCGACGAAATGTTCTTCTCGAGCGGCGCGTGAATTCGGAAATTAAAATTTTATTTCAAGTCGGCGTTTTACGATCGATTCGACGGCGAAAGGACGCAATAGACATTAAAAAAATAGCCTGTAGCTCTGTAAGATTTAAAGGTATTAACCAAACATGCAGTAGTGTTCTCTCGAAATCGAGAAAGTTGGAAGAGCAACAAATACATTTCATGAATAAAATTAATGAATAAATGTTTTTCAATCGATGGATAAACCAGAAACAAAATACAAAATACACCGTAACTTGCAAGTTATGTTGCACGTACGACCCTTGACTTCACATTCAACAGCCACATAATGTAATGCATTGCATGCCCTCTCTCCTCTCTCTTTCTCTGCCGCTACTTTTTCATTGTTTAAAAAACCTCGAAACTTGCACGGTAAACTGCAGAATGTGCGCGCGCGCGAGAGAGAGAGAAAGAGTACTATAAGTAAAGGGCAGAGAACCGGAACCAGAGAGAGAGAGAGAGAGAGAGAGAGAGAGAGAGGAGACCAGCCACAAAATACCTACACACTATCCATACCTATATAGGTGCATTGCTCCAAAAGCGTGTTGTATTGTGTACCTATACGTACCTATACATACACCTCTAACGTTCCTTTTCCTCCTTCTCTGTATACAGTAAAGCGTTCCATGAGTCATCGAGTGCGCGCACATAAGGTATTCCTTAAAAAAATCGGCTCGAAGCTGATAACATTTTTGAGGCAGAGATCGGTATTTCATTTTCAAACTGCACGCAATCGAGAAATGAAAGAAAGTTTGTGCGCGCGTGGTAAACAAGCCACGGGACTAACGCAATACGCAGTGATATCGGTTTTCGACGCCAAAATCGGTATCAAAAGTCCACAAGAAGATAAAAAAAACGTAGGTCCGCACTCGAGTTTTTCACATGCCCTGCACGAACACCATCGCATCGTATCGAACGGAATATCGGTGGAAAATTCACCGATTCCCTTGATAAGCGCTATTTTCACGCCAAGGTTAGCGCGAGATCGACGAAATTTACCGATTTCCCAGCGAAAATCACTGATTTTTTTGTTCAAGCGATCGGTAAACGGTCATTTTTATCCAGTCCAAGAGAGCACGGAAAAACAAGAGTCCCGAAGACCCAGGGCAAGTACTTTTTCAAAATTGTAAACTCCTGCAATCGCCCAGCCGAAGCTTTTCCACGGAATCCCTCGTATCCAATGCACACCGGAGGTGAACGAAAGAACGAGACGGAGGAAGAGAGCGCCTCTCGGGGGAGTCGCGGGCAAGCGCGTCTTTTCTCCCTCCCGAGAGAGAGAGAGACTGGCGCGTCGTGGAGCGGAGCCAATAAGTCGTTCAGTACCTGGCCGGCCATCCGCGTGGCCGGACGCGCGCCTCCACCTGCGTGTTTGTATACACAATTTTTCCGTTTCGGAGCAATCGGAGCAGACCGTAACAACATCGAGCCTTCCCGGGGTGTTGTTTATTTCGGTTCCGACGAATCGATCCGTTTCCGGTTCGTCGACAACTACTTTCGGGGTATACTTACGAATCGAGCAATCTGAAATATTACGCGTTATTAATCGTATCGATCGCGACCGCATATACAAGTACAAACGGCAATGCAGTGCACGTGCATAGTGCTCGTTGCACCGCAGTTAGTTTACACGTACAGTGCGCGAGTGAGTTAGAAGGAGAGAGAAATCGATCGCCAACAACAACGGCCCTGTGCATATACAAAGCGTTGTACAAAGGAGGGATCCGTACAACAGAATGGGAAAATAGAGGGAAAGGCAAATACGCGCCCGATGTATATTATGTGTGTACCTGTCAAGCGGAGAGGACGATGGTATCATAAATAACCGCATCTTACCCCCCCGCGTGTATACATATACCAAGGTGCAGCGGCCGGGATTCGGGACGCTCAAGGTGTACACTATATATTCAGAGAGAGACAGAGAGAAAGGGACCCTCGGAGGTCCCGCCCTCCAAAATCGGCGCTGCGGGCAAAAAGTCGCGGGGACCAGTCGCGGCGGCCCGCTGCTGGCGACGCCCGGCCGCCTGGTGCCGCAGGCTGATCGCCAGCGCTGCTGCCGCGCTGCCCTGGCGCGCGTTGATAAAACGCGGCTCGGGGGTGGAGCTGCGGCGGGCGAGGGCCGAGAGCCACTGGCGAAGGATCCAGCTGCCCCTGCTCTGCCAGCTGATGCTCCACGATTGCCGCTTCGCCGGGGATTACAGGCTGTTCTGAGCGGCGGTGCTCGCACTGTCGTCCGATGATATGGGAGAACGCGTCGCGGGTGTGAAAAGTCGGCGGAAGGGGCGCAAGTGCGGTGTACTTGCTTACTTGGAGGCCGAGTTTTCCTCGCTACGAACTGTCTAGAGTCTGCTGGTTTTTTGTTTCTTTCGCAATAGTTCGAATAGTTCGAGGAGCAGAGGGAATCCTGCAGAGTGTACTCCCGGAGGTAAAAGGTAGGTTTCGAGCGCGGCGTGGAAATGTGCGTATGCTTGGCAATTTTTTTTTTTTTCACTCCGCGAGCCTCGTAGTGCGCGCGTTGCTTTGCGCGTTTAATCGCGCGTGGGAGATTCCTGCGGGACCGCGTGTTGATTGTTTCTTCGGCATTCGTAAGATCGAGGAGACTGCGCGGCGGGTCTTTTGTTTTCGAAAGTGCTCTCTCTTACATGTCTATTCATTTTTTTGCAAATGTAGCGATGAAATGTGAGTAAAATAGTTGGACGGAGAGCCAGGAGGCATCGCCGATCAGCGCTGAAAGTTAGAGTGACATTTTGCTGCAAAGAATTTTCGCCGGTCATTGAAACTTCTCTTACGTGGGGAACCAGAGTCGGGAATGTCAGGATTACTATTGATACATTTGTACTTCGTTCCTCAGAGGCATAGGACGCTCTCGCTGTCGGTTTCTTGAGTGTGAAAATAACAGTCGGCAACGATGATGACGACGAAGATGACGATGATTAATCGGTATTCAAAGCGTGCAACTACATACTCGGATCAATCGCGAAACTGTCTTGACTCTCAATTTCATCCGTTACAATGTACCACAACGTCACTCTATTTATATTCGGTATCGGGAGACAATGAATACCACGCGCGTCAACTTTCCATATGTCCGACAACTGTCGATATTGCACCTTCTATACAATTTAAATACAAACGGTATGAAGGCGCAGAGAGGTAAAACGTTGATGACTTTGAAACTATGTGCGGTGCTATCTTGCCGCTATTAAAACATGCATGACGCTCGCGCGAACGATTATAATACGCATATCTATCAAAAGAGAGGAAAAAAATGACAAAAGATAGTAACTAACGATTACCGCGTGTGTGCGGTAAAAAATGCACAGAGATATGTGCGGCTAATTGTTTCGGGCCGCTGATACCGAGAAATTTTTTTTTTTCTGCTCGCGAAACGCACTCGTCCAAGTTCAGCGGATAGTTTAGGGTATGATATGAAAAAAAAACAAGAGTGGATAATATTCTTGGAGTATTCTAGTACAATAATACGGGCTGCGATAAGGAGCGCGAGCGCGCGCAGGTGTCCGCTCGTGGTATGATTTACGATCTACGATAACGATGATTATTTTCCACCAGATGGCCGATAAGATTGCGTCTAAGTTTTTTAATCGTTGTTCCGTCGACGTTTTTACGCAAGAAATTTCATTTCTATCGCGTGCACGTGTATTTTACCAGTCGACACCTTTCGGAAAACCCACTAGAAAAGCTCGGAAAAGTTAGTGTGAACGCGCGACGGCGTAGATAATATCGTAAGGGACGGGCTCTCTCGAATTCCGACAATTGTTGGTTTCGAGTCTCGCTATATTTGCCCCACTTGTGTTGAGTGAAACAAAAGGTCTTTCAAGACTGTGTGCATCTAGTGATATAAATGAAGTATGGACAAATGTGAGGTGTTGTGCCCGACACCAGGGTAGCTTGATTATTTGTTTTTTGTTTTTATGCCGAACAATCGTCGAAACAGTTACGCATACAATTATACAGCGCAACGACAGAAGAAACGAGAAACGAACGCGAGAGTTGGAAAAAGAGGAGCGAACCGTGAAAAATCTAGGCCGCATTGAGATTCCACCCACGTCCGTGTAGCTGGCAGCTCTGCTTTACAACTACAGCGTCGCGTCGAATCGTGTGGTGGTTAACAAAAAAAACAAAAAAAAAACAAAACAAAAAACTGCGGAGCTATCAGAAAAACAGAGCTGATGGGATCGAGAGAAACGAAATTCGCGCCCGCGGTGGAGCGAATGTAGGCCACGCGAAGAAAAATCCAGTGTTGTACCTATATACCATTGTGGCTCGTACGCGTGTATAATAGTATCGCGCACGCAACACCGCTGCTGCTGCTCTCTCTCCCGCGGATCATGCAGCGAATAGTCGCAACGCCCGCGTAAAAGACGACGCGTGTTATGTGCAGGAAGCGGGGAACGATCGCTTTTCGGCTGCACTCTCGGGCCGGAAGATGAATTATCGTCGGTCTGGCGCTCAATATCTGCTGCTCGAATTCGCGAGCGGCACAAGTATAATGATAATGCTTTCTCGAGGAAATTTTTTATTTTTTTTTTTATCGTTATCTTCTTTTATTTTTCTCGCCCGCGCGAGTACGAGCGCCGCCTTTCTTTCTCGTTTCGATGCGCGGAGGAACGCACTTTTGATGTACCGAACGGCGGAGATCGGGAGATTTCAGTTCTTCTTGGCGCGTTTCGCTTTGTTCACTCTATACCTGATGGGATGCATGTCCAATGTACTGTTTTGGTAATTGATGCGGATGAAATTCCAAAGGCAAAAAATCGATTTTGTGCACATAATATATTTAGGCGCGTGTTTCAAAAATACAATAAACCAATTAAAATTGTTTCACACAAGTCTTGTTCGAGTTATCTTTTTGTTGAATACCATCATACGCTTATTAGGCATTTTAAACGAGATTGTCGCGACGATAAGATTTCTCTTTTCACACATGTAGCTTGGTTTATCCATTTTTTACGAAGATAAGTCGAATAATGTATACAGAAAACATGTGCGAATGAGTCATTCGTTCGTCGCACGCATCAAAGATTGGTCGTACCTCTTTCACATCGATGAAGGAAAGTCGAATGATTGAAAGTGAAAAATTTGTTATTTCTTCACGAATACATTTACCTTTCTCCGGCACCCGTGATGATAATAATTTGTCTTCGTGACTCATTGCGTCAACTCGACCGCTGTCGGTTTTTTTTTCTTTTTCTTTTTTTTTACTGCAAACTGGCGAAGAGTGTACAACTCTTCCAATCTCCAAGAATATACGGGTAAATAAAGTAACAGAATGTTTCCTACAAACTCATCAATTACTCACACCGATCGATAATTCCGTGCTCTAAAGTACATGTTTATGTACACAAACACCGCGCGCTGTCGTTGCAGTACATCATCGACTTATGAATAATAATTATTCCACTATATTTATTAGCCCGGACGCTCCGGTCGACGCTCGTACACACACACGTACCTGCCCAACGTTTGTTCGATCGGTCGCTCGTTTCGTTCATCCGTACAACGACGTCAAAGACAAAACGGCAATGATCCATTACAATCACGTGAAAACGGAAAACGGCACGTGCGCGTCCTGCGCAACTAATACGTGGAAAAAAGAAAATAAGAGTCAACAGAGCCACGCACCACACCACTATACGATCGGCGCACGATACACGGCGGTATAATTATGTAATACTTGTATGGATTACTCGAGTGGAATCGTTAAAAGCGAAAGGCTGCATCGCCGGCGTGGTAAAGCGTTAATACATATAGGCATTGTGTGTGTACGCTTGTACCTCTGCAGCGTCAACGGACAATACTGCAGCTGACATAACCGATGCGTCTGTGGGGTTCCGGTTGACACGCAGGTGGTGCGCTCGCCTACGAACACACGCCACTATCTTTTTTATGTTTTTTTTTTTTTTTTTTTTTTTTTTTTTATCATCTCCGCGTCATTGAACTTGCGCGCTCCCACGTATAACGTGTGTACAACGATACACCGACACTTTCGCAACCGTGAAATGTAATCGAATACTCGTCGTACGCGCCAACTCTCTCTCTCTCGCGTGCGAGTATAGTCGATCTTTGCGTAACCAATAAAATTAAAATCTCCCTCCTCGGGCAGGCTGGCTCCCAGGCTCTATGAGCAATAGGTATATAACTATCGTTTCCCTCAGGCACTTGTGTACTTCCCGCGAAAGTTGATGGAACCGTCCGATTGAGTCGTCAAAGATCTAATTCGTACAGAGCTCCGATTGAAATTTTTCGCGGAAAGGGCTTGTGCGCAACGAAGGTTTTACACGGGAAAGGTGGTGGGAAAAGCCATAAAAACCGCAGCCCAAGTGCGCATACGTATCGATATCCAAAGCGTCGCGATACAAAAGCTCCCGGGCTGACCTTACCCGTATACGTGCGCCCAGACGGCTGCACGCACGGGGCCGCGGTAGGTGTGTGTACAGCGAGGGGGGCCGGTACATTTTCCCCGCGTGTGCCATCGTGCAGTGTTGCAGGTATACGTAATCGGATAAATAGGACGTTCGCCCCGCTGGGACTCTTTTTGTCGTTTGCTATCCTGCCCCCCCCCCCCCCCCCCCCGGGGGCGCGTTGGGGGGGGGGAAAAAAAACGAAAAAAAAAACCCGGGGGGGTGCGGAGAGGGGGCTGTTGGTGGTGGGAAAAAAAAGAAGAAAAAAAATCAGCAGGTGTGCGACGAAAGGTTGCGATTGCTGGGTTTTCTTGCTGACTTCCTATCGGGAATTACACTTTGGTTTCGCATCTTTATCCCGCTGATGAAGAACATTTCTATGAATGGACGTATACGGTGTCACATTTGAAAATACGTTACGACTGGCCGCGTTACATATTTTCATGCGGTTGATAAAGTACATTTTTTATTTGTACACCATGTTGCGATTATACTAATGGATCTTGGGAAAAAATTGTTTGGTCGACTGATTTTTATCGGACGACGAGTATTCGTAAAAAATTTTCGTCGGTGTACTGCTATTATTATTATTATTATTATTATTATCATCATTATTATTATAGTATCACGATTTCCTCGTTAAATATAGATTTTGACGTATTATCAACAGTATAATCATGATAAAAATGAAGAAAGAAAAAAAGAAAAAAAACTTGTCGAGAAGTTACGACAAACACTACTTGTTGCACTAATAATTCAATTTTCCCGTGAATTTCATTAATTGGATTAAAATAACAAAGAAAAGTGTCTTTCTATTTTATGCACAGCAAATTTTTTTGCAAGAATATTGATTCTCTATGAAAAAAAAAAAAAAAAGAAAAGTTTTCGTGATCAAATCTTTTCTCCTGCTGTATCGCTCGGGTCCTTTTCCTCCCACTCTCGTGTGGATCTTGCAAGACAGAGCGACAATCATTACTAGGCGCATTGCACGAAAGAGGGGGGAGGGGAAAAAAAGCAAAGCGATTAGATTCGAAGGTCCCCATTGTCGAGCAAAGAACAGATGCATCGGTAATTAATGAGCACAGTGTATTTACCCGAGAGGCGCCCGGGGGGGTTTTCTAATCCACCACCACCGCCACGACCTTACTGCGAAGAAGAAGAAGAAGAAGAAGAAGAAGGAGAAGAAGAGCCTTTTCATAATGCCTCGAATATAATTGACTTTGGGTACTTGGCGGAGGCGCGCGTCGTTCCTCCTCCTCCTTCTTTTGCTGGGCGCGCTTAATGCAGCTTACGATTTGCGCCAAAGATGCGCGCACGTGAGGGGATTATTGTGCAACGAGGTGAGCACAAAAAATTATACGCTCGTGTGTGTATATAACTGTATATACATGTAGACACGGGACGGGCACTTACAGCTACTTAGAGGCACTTGGAGCCCCCCTCGCCGCTTCTTTCTTTTCAAGTACGCGCAGGGCACGTGATGGATGGATCGTTGGCTTCAAAGCTATATAATACGTCCAAATACCTTTGCTCGTAGAGAGTCGAAACGCGTCAGGCGCGCTCGTCGTTCCAAAATAATGCGGTTCGAGCTAGGTTTGGGGAAAGGGAATCTGGGGGTGTCGCGCTTTTTGCGCAACAACGCGCGCGAACGGAGACCGTTAATTTGTCTCGCGTGCGATGGGAATCGCTGGGTACTTGTTTGACTCTAGTGTTCTTTTGACTAATACGATTGTCTCGAGTAGTCGTGCCCTTTTACGACAACGTGCTTGTTGTTGTCATTGTTTTTTAAGAAAATCGACCTTAGTATACAGCTTTGTTATAAAAAGCTAACAGAGCCAAAAATAAAACAAGAAACAACGGAGTCGCTTTGATCAGCATGTCGATGATGTTTGATGTATAATAATAATCACAAGTTATATGTATACATTTTCGATCGGCATACGTCAGAGAAGGAATAACAATGCTCTGTATCACGGCTACCTGCACTGATCATCAATTTATTGTTGTTTTTTTTTGTTCCCCGTCAAAGTCACCAATAAATCCTCGAATAAATCAATAGCGACGAGAAATCTCTCACGCGCATCATAATACGCTGCTGCACGATTTAAATTTTAGATATGATACAAGCGGTATATACTCATACACCCAAACTCGATCGAACAATTTCGCACCCCGTATCGAACGACGAACACTGGATGAATTTTCTCCGTCTCCTCCTCCAGATACCACAGCAGCAGCAGAATCCTCGACCACGAAAGCCCCCTGCCGCATGGCGGGCCGTTATGCGGAGCCGCGTCCGCCACAGGGCGCGCAGAAGAAGACGACGACGACTGCTGCCAGGGCTCAGATGACCGTACCCGCACCGTCAAACCAAAGCCGACGACGACGAATGCATAACCGGCGAGCATCGACCCGCAGCAGCAGCAACAACAACAACAACAACAACAACAACAACAACAGCAGTCCCCCGCCGTAGTAACGACAGTCCAGCGCGAGGATGCTGCCGCGCAAGGAGGGCCATTACGAGCCCTACGCCCTCGAGGACATGATATCGAGCCTCCAGACCCGGGGCTCCTCTCTCGAGGACCCGAGCGAGGATCCCCTGGAATTGCTCAGGCAGCGCGAGCGGGACCTCGTCCTGGCGGCCGAGCTCGGCAAGGCCCTGCTCGAGAGGAACCAGGAGCTGACGCGGCAGAGCGAGACCCTCGCCGAGAACTACGCGAGCAAGATCGAGGTTAGTGCTCCCTCTCTCTCTCTCTCTCTCTCTCTCTGTTTGTTGATTCGTTTCTTGGGCTTTCTGTATGTATGTATGGTGGCGGTGGTCCCTACTCTGTTACTTGTGTCGGAGAAATCGTACAGCAAAATTCCGCTCTGTGTGGCTCTGATCCTTGTGTATTGTGTGTCCGAGTTACGTCATGTTGTCGGGGCCGAGAGCTTGCGGCCGCGTTGATCGTTGTTGTTGTTGTTGTTGTTGTACGTCTGATCGATCGAAAGCTGATTTTCTTCTTTTCATGCGCTCATGCTCAATACCTGAGTGCGTAAGCGTGAGTTTTATACATTATTGCGTTTTTGGGCGAAGCTGTGAAAACCCGTGATTCCGCAACGAAATACTATCTTCATCTTTGTGCTCCGGATAACTTGCAAAGCTTTCGGCTTTGTCCCTGTGGTACGCTAAAGGGGGGCTCTCTGCGCCTATATTACCCACGTGTACTGGCTCGAGAAATCGTGAAAACAAGCAGCCGGCAAAAGTAAACGAACCTCTGCGTACTCGAGTATTATACTTATATGCACAAAGCACAAAAGTAAAGAGTGAATCAGCAGCAACAGCCGCAGACAACGCAAACAACAAAAATCTTCCAAACCTGTATGTACCCTACACAATGCCCGCGCGTGTGCTCCAAAAGCAGTGCGCAAACGCGTGTAAATGGGTGCACAAATATGCGATCTCGGTTAAAATGGCCCCCCAGAATAATAATAATGCATGCTCTCGTATACGTACGATTATTACAAATCAGTATAATGAACTCGCTGGATTTCACTGCCCAACTTCGGCTCATCACTGCAGTTCATTATTATCCAATTGCAATTACGACTCGCTGCACAATAAAAGTGAAAACCTTTTTTTTTCGCGTCAATTTAAGGGGTGCCTACTTTTTTATGCTGCAAATCGTGGACTGCATTCGGTGTTGTTCCCCGGGCGTTACGAAAAGTTGGCCTGCGATGATTAAAAGCTCGTTATTATTATGCAGTGTTCTTGTTTAAGTAGATGGTATACAAGTATATAGGAATACCCCGAGCGCACGCGACGCAAGTTGCGAAAAAATGTGCAAAATACTAATATACGTATACATTCATAAGCTGATTTTTTTCATAACAATAGTGGAATCGCGAAAAATTATATGTATCCATCAACGGGAAGTGTCCAACTACTTGCTTGTATGGAAATTGTCGCTGACCCCCGTCTGTAAACTCTGATATGGTTTCTGCTCGTGCATACCTACATACATACTTATATGTACGCCGTACAGGTAACACCTCATGCGAGAAGAAACCTCTAATCGGACTTAAGTATGGTGTGGCTGGAGATTAAACTACCACTGCACACCCTCTCTGATTTTTTTTTTACACGCGCGTGAGGTAGCCACCTCTTCCGTTGGTTTTCAACCGAAACAGCAATCCTTCCCATCGGGAGTTGTATACTAATTTTTTACGCAGTCGAATATAACAAACAGAGGGGCAGACAGACTTTTACTTTTGTTCGCACAAGAGACGGGGGTTCGGGTATTATATATACATATTTTTCTTATTCGCCAGCGATTCGCAGGAGTTCCATTAGAGACGCCCCACAGAAGATACGTTGATGCGCAAAGTATTTCCATATTTATACTCCCCGCCCTGGACGATCCAACATAATGAAAAACACCACCCCCTATCCTTGGCAAACAGAACGAAACGAGCTTGATGATTCGCTAATTAATAGAGAAAAAAATGAAAAATAATCGTCCCCCCTTCTGTGCATTATTCATACCGTGGGTGCAACGTGTGAAATAATACTTTTGAATCAAGGTGCGGGCAAAAAACCAAACCCCGCGTCCTGCCTCTTTTACGTACATTGATACGTATACACCGGAGAACCGCCGCGCGTACGGAGCAGAATCTATACACGCTCGCCACCCTAAAGAGCACCGAAGCGCGCAGCGAGCTCACTCGCCTGCACTTGCGTCCTCGAAAGGAAAAGGCCCGAAAAAAACCTAAAAAAACAAAAAACAAACGAATCTACTGCGCTAGCGGCAGCAGCGCGGCCGAGCCGTCAAGCAGGAGTTACAGCTGCAAGAAGGAGGAGGAGGAAGGAGTCACGAAAGCGTGGAAATAAGCCGCTTACTTAGGCAATACCAGATCTGAGTGTGCGTGTGTGTATAGTATAGGTACGCGGGGCCAATTTTCCTTGCGCTCTTCTGTACATATAGCTGTATATAGCCATCAGAGTACATCTCCTATGCGTATGATGTATATTTATACGTGTACATGTGTACTCACCATCGTGGCCCGCGTAACAATGCCCGGCACCACGCTTCGCGGATATGTGCCTCCTTTTTTTTACACATCATGTATATAATATATACCTGTGTATCCTGCGTAGGCCATACCCTCGCGCGCGCGCGTACACCGTCGTCCTGAATTTTGAACCTTGATGGCTCCTTGCAGCCTTTATAAGCTCGCGCATCGTGAACTGCTTTTTTTTTTTTTTTTTTTTTTTTTTTTTTTTTTTTTTTTTTTTTTTTTTTTTTTTTACCGGAAGATGGACTTTTTCATAAGTGTATTTGCCCCTCGATCGGTGTACGGTTTATCTGAAAATGTTTTTTTTCTCCGCCAACTGTTTCGATCGTCCACGATAACAAAAGCTCGCGGCCCACTGAGCTTTTTTTAGTCTGGTTTGATGAGTATAACGATCGACAAAACCATCGGATGCGCGAGACCGTCTGATACAGCAATCGGGCGTCACGTCGTTGTCGCTGTGATCGAGGAAAATCTCGCGCAGCGTTCTTAATTTGTTCGTATGTGCGCATTGCGTCGCTGCGGCAGCGCGGAAAACAAATGTAGTATACATTTCGCACAGAGCAGAACAGAAGCGTCTTCCAAACTAGCGCGTATAATCATATACCTGCACGCGCAATTAGTTTGTATGGCTGTGTACTCGCGTCTTTGCGGTGTAGTGTAAGTATACGGGACCATGACTTTTCTCATTCTTATTTTGCGGAAAATGCCGGCAACTTAACTGTCGAGAGGGAAAAAAATTGCCGTTTTAAGTAGTGCGGGGGCCGCGGGAAGAACAAAAATACCATTATCGTTGTTTAAACATCTTCTATTACCGCGAGACTGAAATACGGTGGAGTTGACAAAATAATTACCCAAAACTGTTGGGACTCGGTTCTGTTCGTCGTTTCAACATGCATGTACTTCGATGCTACTGCAGAATGTATACTCAAATGTTAGGAAATATATTTTTTGTTTTATCTTTGCCATCCCCGAATGTTCCAAAGCCAACGCTCAACTCTCCCTCTTTGTTTACCAAGATACTTTCTACTGCAGGATAGGTGTAATTTTCGTAGTACAAATACATGAGTATACGCATAAGCTGCTGTACCACAGGTTACTGACCGCCACAGTAAAACTCGGTGCAAGTGTATTTTTCTCATTATAATAATTAAAGAAAGTTGGTCGAGATCTTACTGAACATCTGAATAGCTCATGGTTTCTTTCTCTCGGCGCAAATGTAATTGATCTCGGCGAGTTGAATGCTTATTTTATACGTAAAAAAATAATACGGAAGGGTGAATGAAGAAGAAAGAAAACAATGTATAATTTCTAAATTGAACGTAAAATGAACATTTTGTGTTTATTTGATCCGTTTCGTGGATGTATTAACCTATAGCTTCAGGATACCCAACCCGGTTTAGTTTGAATTTAAAAATCGGACTTTTACCTTTCTTGTTTATGATTTTTCCACCATTCCGATCCACGATATACCGATAATAGCCAAAACTCTCGAAAAACAAAAGCGCAAATTTTCTCACGGCACCGCGTTTTATTGTAATTGCCATTAGTTTACGACATCGGACAGAAATTTTCTTTTTTCACGCTTTACGGAATCTCGTTGATGGACATTACAACAAAATGAAGAAATATCGCGCAATCGGACACAAAAATACAATTAAAAATCCGCGCATAAAAACCGCGCAGCGGAAAACACTAAACTGCTCGGTTTCGGAAAACGATCGTTCCGTTCCGCCGTTTTTAACAACTCGATCCTCAAACTTTCTCCCATCGAACGTATTAAAAGGATGCTCGATAACGAAAGATTACGCAAGCCGTCGACAACAACAGCAGCAGCAGCAGTAAAAGAAGAAGAAGACGTGATTGTAATCGAAAGCGATGAACTCACGTTTTTTTTATTCCGCTATAAGCAGCGCGGAGAGGAGGGGGTAAAAAACACTTACTAGTGCCACGAGCGAGCAGTCGATCGTGAGCGGGAGTTGATTAAATTAATGCATAATAATGATAATAATGATATATAAATTTCACGGAAATCAATTCGAAACGGATTGATCACGCAACCCGATCTCTCTGAGATCCGTATCGCGGATGGACGTGTGCACACGCGTGTTTGTAAAATAGGGGAGCGCAAAAAAACAAACAAACAATAATAACAAGGATGAAAATATTGATGGAAATTTTCTTCCAGAGCCATGTTGTTCGCATAGTGTATACTTAATATAGTACGTACACGGAGGAGGATACAGCCGGCTGTTAAATTAGTTCCGGACTCGTTATTTGGGCGGCTTGCGTAATTTATTGTTGCGGCGGCGGGTGCTTTAAAAAAATGTAGCCCAAACGCGGGGTGAGTTTTATTACGCACTCGTGGCTTTTAATTGGGCGGTTGGGTAATATAATACACGCTTGGCTTTCGTTTCACTTGCTCGTTTGCTTTTTCTTTTTTTTCTTTTTTTTTTCCCCAACGGTCGAACACAAAAGTGCGGAATATCGAAGATCGCTGCGGAAAAGTGCGAGCGCACTTTTAGGCAAAACAGGTCCTTCGACACGAGTTACACATATACATATACGGCACCTTAATACCTTGTAATACGCACAGAGAAAGTTGAAACGATTTTTCGCGAAACGTACCCTAATCTCGGCCCGTAATCGACCAGTTTCCTCTGCAACGGCGTTATTATACGCTTTCAAATGCATATATAGCTCGGCTATATTATTAAATTGTGCGCAAGGAAAAAAAAAACAAGAGTGATGGACACGCGTTGTGTGGCATCATCATCATCATCGTCGTCGTCCGAGAGGCTCTACTTGCCGATATACGTAACTCTGCTGCAGATTTCGAAACTTCGATACACACACACACACTCGTCGTATATGGAGTAAAAAAAAAAGAAAAACCAGCAGATTTAATCGCAAACCACCTACGATCGATGCACTAGAGAAAGCAAAGCAAGGAGGCAGCAGCGTGGTTTTTTCAAGTTCGTATATGATACACTCTTGCAGTTGCGCAACAGATCCGATCAGCGCGATTTAGGTGCGAAACTTCACTGATCGCTTATAATTGGCGGGTCGCGCGACTCGACGAGTTTGAAACGGAACGCGAAGTATTCGATCCGATCTGCGGACAAGAGAAAAAAAAAAAAAAAAACCGGAGACCGCAATAAAACTCCACCGTTCGATCATCGTCTCCGCGATCGAGGTAGATCATCGAGGAAACATCGTGCTCTATACCCGCGCTGAAATCTGCAGCCGGCAGGCAGGGAGCCAAGTGGAGCAGACGCCCGCGCGCGC
>JAPYYV010021877.1:0-21365 GCA_030522625.1 Copidosoma aretas
TGTACCTCGCTGGCATCGTTAAACTGAGGGAAATTCGAAATTTAGTGGACTTGTCCCCTTTTACCGGGAACAACTTTGTTCCCGACTGGACTTATCCCCTTTTTCAATCTTCGATATCTCGCAAAATAGGTCGACTTAGCTTATGGGACTTTTTTTACATGTAAAGGACTGCCTTAGGATGCGAAATCCACTGCTAAGTCGATTTTTTCAAAAAATGGACTTACCCCCTTTTACCGAAAAGCCACAGATATACTTTATAATATATATGCGCATATGCTCATGCTCTGAGAAAAAAATCTCTCCCGTTAATCACACTCGATCTCACATTATTATTTTGTAAAAAATCGAGTTTTTGGCAAAACGAAGCTTAAAATTTTAGAATGATGTTCAAATTTTTTTTATAACGTAGATTTTTTTAGTGATTACTAGAAGAGCCTATAATAGAATAGTACCTGTTTAAAACCTACAAATTTTTGTAATCATCGTGCAATATAAATGTAATTCGATTATTGGAAAATCTCGTAACTGTGAAATTTTGTTTGAAATAGTTGTTTTCGCCGATAATGCGCATCCCGTGGCCAGGACAATTACAACGGTCCCTCGGCGTTGTTTGGCAAGCGGCCTGGGGCCCAGTGATCGCTCTGGAGAAAGTTAATAACATTATTCACCCGTAGCAATTGAAAATCAATGTTAGTAAGCGTACAACGTCATTTTAAACAATTATAACAAATTAATAATGTAATTGCTTCTTGGGTAAAAAAAAAATATAACAGATTCCCATGCATACGCGAGGGCCATATGTACATGCACAAATACCTTTTTCCTTATTATGTTTTCCTGTTCCCCGTCCAACTAGCACCGCTTCCGCATTTGCTCAGGGCTTTCCCCACGAAAACCCATCAGTAATCCCCGAGAGAGAGAGAGATTCTGAGTAAACCCGTTCTGAAACGGCTCGGCCCGGGCGTATTGCCTGAGTTTTTCCTCGATATCCAAGTCTTATTTTATTCGCCTGTAAGTATAGGCTCGGCATTGTCGAGTGTGGTCAAAAAACATCCAAACAATCGCCGAACCAGCTTTTGTTGAGTCGGTTGCTGATGGCCATTCAATAACCGCGCGCGAATATCTTAGACGATTGATGAATCCATATTATAACGTGTATTGTTTCGTTTGTTGGTTTCAAAAAATTTGGTGACACGTTTTTGAAATAAAATTTTGAGATACGACGATCTTTAACTCAAAAAACGGTTTCATTATTAACGAAAAAATTAAATTGCAATGCATGCTTGTTCTATTGTTACGATATATTGCGCAATCGTATAATCGTGATTAGGATCCAATCTAGATTGTAATCAGCTCTATGAAATAACTGCGAATCGTGAATCTTGCAGCGTGTTTCATTGGTGCTATCGATTTTTACCATTTTGAGATTTGTTGTCTCTGAAGTACTGATGAATACAAAAATTTATCGGACACTGTGGAATATTTTTGAAATATTTACAGTCACAGTGAAAGAAAAAATTTGATGATACTTAGCTTTGTGACATGGCAATATTGAGTCAATAAGTGTGGATAATAGTTGAAAAATTGTAATTTTATCGTGAAACGGGATAATTATCGTTTTAAGTGATTAAAAAAAATTTAACATTCCGTGTAATATGACGTCATAATATTGCGCAGTAAATGCTGTCCATTATAATTACGGCACAAGTGTTGGTGTATATATGAGTGAAATCGCGTATGGCAGTACATATAATTTACATGCAAACAACTAGAGCTACAGCGTACAGTACAAAGAACTTTTTTTCTAGATCACGCGGTTTCTGGCATCGCGAAGAAAAAGTGCGCTGATTTGAAAAAAAAGACGAACCACGAACTGGGTAATTTAGTTTCAACAGTACTATTAACTGTGGTCTCATTGTATGCATGTATACTATAACTAATTAGATGTATATTATCTTGATTGTTTTGTAATTTCACAATGATTTTAATGACGTATTTTTTTCCGAAAAGGCTTATATTTTTAAATATCATGATCATAGTGTTATGGTATAAGAAATATATAACAGACAACTATACGCAGATGTTGTACAGATGTGCAGCATGCAGTGACACCAAATCACGATAATACTTATGTACAGTATTATTACATATGGAAATACGTTCGAATCCCGATAAGATGAATCAGTTACAGTAGTAAAATTATCCTATGAATTACGACAAGAGTCATCAATCAAATTGGTTAACAACTTGAAAATAAACGGCTCTAAAAACACCCATCTTTTTTATTTTAGTTGCATTTTTCTTATCTGGGAATTTCAGAAACGTCATAATTCAATGTCTTTTTGATTAAATTATTGTCCACCTCAAGTTTTTAATAAGACTCATTTTATATATTATTCTTATCTAACGGGGTATAGAGACTCCGAGAAAAAACGTAATCCTGTGAAAAATCCAGTCCTATTTGGAGTTAAATTATACCAGATACAGAAAAATGAGATGAGTTTAGAATGCGCTCCAATTCCATTTCAAGCAAGTTTTTTGACTCTGAAAGTTTATTTAAATACACTGGATAATGAACCATCCCCAAAAGAGCTTATACGAAGAAATCTTTATTTAGAATACATCACATGCAAATCTTCATTTATATTTTTCGTCGAATTTAATTCGAGCAATTCGAGTTGTTCTGATTTAATTTTCCTCTGCAAACTTTCGTAGTTAGGGTGGCGATTCAAATTGAATTCATCAAAAGATTAGATCAAATGTCTTGGACAAAAGTACGCGAGGTCACTCTTCGTCTTGTTTTAATTATAACCTTGTTTATGTTACACTTGGATACTATTATTTTTTTACCATGCTGTGCCATGTTTCGTCAAGGCTTTGATCTCGGACGAATGCAATTGACTATAAATACATGCGATATTCAAAATACCTACATCTGTCCGACGATCTTACACTTTATTCTTCAATCGCAATTATCTAAAAAGGCATTCAAACACTCAATCACGCTCCCAAACGATCTTTCCCCACCAGCCCTGCAAGCTCAATATCGTACGCAGACGCGTGGATCAAATCTTCATTGGAGTGCGGTGCATCAATAAAAATGCGCGCAAGTATCGCTGCGAAACTGAGAACCCAGCTTACATATGTTTCGACTTCCGAAGATTTTCAAAAACAACCGAAAGATTTTAAAAATTAAAATTTTTAAGAACAAAAAAAAAAAAAAAAGATCCTCTCAAAAGAGCAGATCAAACATTGTTGTCGTACGCAATGTAAGTACCCGCGTCTGCGAGCCCAAACGAGGGTGTCGCAGCCATAAATTAAGTATACAGCCGAAGGATAATAAGAGGGGAAATGATTCGCACGAGCGCGGACGTCTGTCGCGCGCCGCGTTTTCGGGAACCGAGTACACTTGTAAGTACAACGAAGAAACTGCCAAATATTTTCGGGCCATTACGCAATGTTTCCTCACGTGTGTGTATAATGCATATAAGTATAGGTATTATATACAAGCAAGTCCGAGCACTCCGAGCCGTCATGTCAGACGGACGTTGTAAGGCGAGCGGCGTACGCGCGACACTGAGAAAGTGTGGAATCATCATACCGCATTACACATCATTGATTAAACGCGAACGCGTCCGTGAGCCGATGTATATTTAAATACCTACCGTCTTTATTTCAATACGGCCACTGGTCGACGTGTTGTTAATAAATAACGTTTATTAAAATAACCAACCCGACGATTTAGGCTCCGGCTCGACAAACCGTCGTAACTTTCCATGGAATTATACAGCACGTGAGATGGAATCATTGATTATTATTATTATTATTATTATTATTATTATTATTATTATTCATAATGTATAAATAACGCACACACCGAAACGTATAACACGTATAACCCACGACAATTGGACGGATCCATAGGTATAGAAGAATATAAAAGTATACCGTGTCGGCGCATCAAGGGCGCATATGCATACAAGTATATGGTATATAGGGAGGGACTCTTGAGGCACTGTGCAATTTATCACTCGGTTAGCGCGCAATCGATTCGGAGGACGGGGGCTACTATTTGACGAGCGCAACAACCGTTCGAAACCATTCGAGTGAGCTTTGATGGCATGTATTTTAAACTCGTACTATAAACACGCAGTACAGCAGATGTAAAAGCCGAAGTAACAAAATACTTTGCCGGCGGCAGATGCACCGTCGCACACGTGTTCTAAAAATACGCGCAGCCTCCTCATGTCGGCCCTGTGCAGCTAATATACGTACTACGAATTCAACGAGTTATACAATAGCGTCAACGAGCCTATAAATAATATACATTGCGGCCTACGGCGCGTTAATTTGCATATTTACACACACCCGCGTGTAGTTGTACATACACCCCCGATGCAGCTACAGAGGGTAGCTAGCGCGGTCGGGGTGTTCTCCCCCTGTGTGTTTCGTCATAACCTATTGCCGTTGAAAATCCGGAAAAATCTCATGGCTCGATGGCAACGCGTGTCACCCGTGCCCCCCATAATATTTCCACCCCCTCCGTCTGACCTGCAGGCCAAAAGTGCGCGAAATCCTCCCCTGTCGTGCGTGTGAAAAACTCACCTCGGCGACGCTCGGGAAAAACTGCGGAGAAGGGATCGTCGTCATCGTCGAAGGGCTCGCCGATCTCGCCACCGGCGCATCAGTAGGCCGCAGCGGTTGACGGCAGTTGACAGCGACAGCGACAACGTCCCTTTGACGGCGACGCGGCACCCGCGTGTTTCCCGTGATCGCGTTCGCACCGACTCACGACCGACTGCGGTCGTGCCGTGCAGCCGATGGTGCATACTATACTTTAACTTGCCTGCTGCCTCCTCGTTCGCAGCTTGTAAAAGCTCTCTTGGGGGATATGCAATACACGACAGCTTGCTATCGAGCCGGGGGGTCTCGGGGGATACACGAGAGTCGTCGGCCGCGTGCAGCGAGTTCATGCCAACGACATCTGCCGCTCTTGCCGCAGTCTTTCGTGCAGCTCCGCAGCCGCAATGGGTAAGACGGGAACGCACATACATTTATACACATTTCATCGATCCCCTATGTTCGACGTTGTTCTAATGTTCTTGTACCGTTGCTGGGACGGAGCTTTTGCCCCCGCGAGTACCGGATCCCCGCAACAGATGGTACTGATGCTGGTAACTGCGTCGGTCCTCTCCTCTTCGCTTCAAATGATCTTTGCATATACGCGCACCTTATACCATGAAATGTAATGGCATCGTTATTGGTAAAACGCGTATGAGTCGCTATTCGATCGGTGATCGAAACTTTTGCACGCGCGTGCACCAGCTCGATCATTATGCATTCATCTTGAATAATTAAACTTCTATAAGCACGCGTTTTCTCCGTTAAATTTCCTGCCCAACCATATTCTCAGCGAGCCGATTTTTCGCCAAATCGAGCGTGTCCTACCGTACAAAAAGAATCATAGAATTCGTTCATTTTCCAGCGTCTCTCTGTTTACGGCTAGGGGTGAACTTTTTTTTTATTTTCCACGCTACAGGAAGAATGCAACTTCAGGCGACGACGCAAGGATTTTTTCCTCGGAAATCGATGGAGGCAAAAAATGCGGCTTCCCTCTCCCCGCATGCGCACCATAATCTTCTTTCCCGGTGCACCTGGTGCCCCCCCCTACACACATACATTTACGCGTGCTATTGTTGCGTCGGCTCGTTCTGATTTTCCCTTTTTTACCTGCAGCGATGCAGCTGCTCGTGATATTATGTTCCCTCAGACGCGTGTAAATCTTTAGAAATCGTCGAGCTTTTTTCGAAGATATTTTTTCGAGCCCACAAATATTATGCATCTGTACTTTTTACCAAAAAGTACTCGTTGAAATCTGTATGTTTGAGAAAGTAATTAAATCCCTCGCGCACCTGAGTTATGCGATGCGCTGAAGGGAAAATGAGGACTGAGGAGGAAGTGTCTACCAACACACACACACACACACACACACACACACACATTGTAAATCTCTACTTGGCGCTCCGCCTCCTCCTTCCTCCTCTCTCGCGTATAGTAGTCCCCTGCACTCGTTGGCGCATAAGGCCGAGGTCGAGAAGGGGAGCTATACATACGTATACCGCGGTTACAGTGTGCGGGTATAAAGCGAAGCGCAGGAGTCGCGCATTCGCCTCGACGAAATTCCCCTCGGGGGGCCCCTGCGCGCTCCACACACACACACACACACACACACATAAGTACAATAATATATCCAATGAGCATCGGCTCGGCCATGTTGCTCGAGGCACGAGGCCCCGTCGTCGGTCCCCTACTCTGTCATCGGATCCGCACGCGATACTTTTTTTCCACACCTCGATATACCCGCATCTCGGCAGGACCCACTTTCTCCGTGCGCGGTGCATGCGCACCGGGCCCCGGAGCTTTTTCCGACCGAGTCTTCCCCGATTGTACCTGCACCAGTAGCAGCTGTACATAGTGTGCCCCGTCGTGATTTGGAGATTTCTCTCGTCGCGCATCCTATACCCCACAACTTACAATCTGTGCATCGACTGCTGTAAGTAAGTGGGTGCTCCGAAAGTTCACTAGCTGTGCTCGTTGCGGTACATTGCGGTGCATTACATTCTTGCACAACAGGAATCGCGTCGTGTTACAGTGAAGTTCGGTGAATCAGTTGAACGAGACGCGCGCAGATGCAGGGGCAGATAATAGGGTTTCAGTATCGAGAGTGATCGCGAGTGATCGCGAGTGATTCGTCAGTTTTTTGTTCGCCAGACGAGCGATGATCCATAGAGAGTTGTGGATCAAAGTGTGAGAGATCGTCTGCTTCCTGTCGTGTTTTCGACGATTATTCGCTCTTATCTCTCGACCAGGTGGTGGATCGCTACGTGTGTTGTATTGATTCAAGAGAGAGTCAAATAATCAACGCATCACGCCTCTGTGCGTCGATCGAGTCTGTTTTTGCGCCAGTCCACGAGGAGGAGGAGGAGGAGGAGGAGGAGGAGGAGCCTGACCCACATAGATTGTCGGGACTATATGGTATATATTAAAATCGGTATACGTGTGCATGAGCACACTTGTGCGTCCGTGGGATGCAAAAATCGTGGCGAGGGCCTCCTCTCCCCCGACGGGGCCAGTGGCACCAAAAGTAGCAGCGACTTTCGATCCATCGGTGCTGCACGATGACGGGACGCGAGCCGATCCCCGCGAGACGGCCGGCCACGGTCTTTCGTAGTTATTCATCCCGCGCGTCGCCAAAAAAACATCAAAACGAAATCGTTGCGATCGGAACTTGCAGATAATAGTGTAATACCTTATAATATACGACCCTGCTGCAGCCACGACGCGAAACGCGTTTACCGATTCGTCGCGATCGAGCCGAGCCGCCAGCAGGAAAATCGGCAGGCAGGACGACGACGACACGATGTCCAATAAGGCCAAGCTGCAGCAGCCGTCGTCCCACCACCACCAGCAGCAGACCCTGCCCGCAGCCCCGTCCTTATCGGGCCACCCGTCGCAGCAGCAACTCCATCAGGCCCCGTCGGGATCAGTCAAGCCCGGGATCCTCGAGCCCCTGCCCCCGCGTTACCAGCCACCCCCGCAGCCCGGTATTCTCAAGGCCCACGGCCAGCAGCAGCAGCAGGGATACCCTAACGCAGCGGCCCACCACCACCACCACCACCACTACACCCAGCAGCAGCAGCAGCAGCAGCAGCAGCAGCAGCAGGCCGCGAGGCTCGCCAGCCAAGTCAAGGACGCCGTGCAGAGCAAGTTCGCCCAGAAGGTCGAGCTGCCCCACGCGCAGGCCGTCATCGGGTGAGTGATTGGTATAATTGTTTGGTTGACGATTACCGATCATTTTGGGGGATCGATCGGATTCGAACGGAAGGGGTGAATTAAATCGCGCACGGTGCAGGCCGATCCGTACAATATTCGTCCCCGAGATTTATCGGACCCGATTCACTTTCACGCGCCCGTTTAAGAAAACCTCGATCGGCTAATTATGAATCGCGACAGCTCGCCCGAGCGCCAAATCGGTCGCGCGCTCCCAATCAACATCGGCTCGCGCCTTCTCTGCGCGAGAATCGTTTCGACACCAGGAGTACATGTATTTAAGCCGTCCATCCACGATCGAGCGCAGATTTTGTAACAGTCTGCCGCTCTCTCTCCTTACAGGAGGACGGAAAAGCTCCAGCAGCAGCAGCAGCAGGGGGCCAACTTTGCTCTTCAGCAGCAGCAGATCAAGGGGGGCTTCCTGGGTCCGGGGCTATCGGGTGCGGGGACGGTGACCCCGACCGCGGTGCCGACAGGACAGGTCGTTAATGTCGGGCTGGCTGCCGCGAGACAGAGGGTCACGGACGAGGAGTTTCTGAGGCTCGGGCCCGTCGAGATGCTCAAGTTCGTGAGGAAGACCGAGAGCGACATGGCCCGTCTGGTCACGGAGCAGCACCGGCAGATCCAGAGCCTCGTGAGTCTTGATAATCGCTACTGACGCTACTTTTGTGAAAACACTTTTGTACACGCGCGTGTGATTAATTTTGGCACAGGTGAACGAGCTGCGGGCGATGAAGGAGGCGAACCAGCGGCTGAGCGACGACAACCAGGAGCTGCGGGACCTCTGCTGCTTCCTCGACGACGACCGGCAGAAGGGCCGAAAGTTGGCGCGCGAGTGGCAGCGCTTCGGCCGCTACACGGCGAGCGTCATGCGCCAGGAGGTCTCGGCCTACCAGAACAAGCTCCGCCAGCTCGACAACAAGCAGCAGGAGCTCATCAAGGACAATCTCGAGCTCAAGGAGCTCTGCCTCTACCTGGACGAGGAGAGGGGCGGCGGTGGCGGGAGCCAGCGCGACGACGGCGACGGATCGTCCTCGAGCACCAACGCCGACGAGAGCGCGCCCGCGCCGACGCGCCAGCAGTTGCCGCCCCGGCAGCAGCCAGAGCATCACCATCAGCCCCACAATCATCACGAGCAGCAGCAGCAGCAGCAGCAGCAGGCCACCTTCAATGGTATATATGTATACCTACCGATTATATTGAAAATTTTCAAAAACCTTGGTGTACTAAAAATTTTCATCATGAAAGTACATTTGTTTGGTCCTCGAGATAATCGAACGTTGGAATGACACTTTTCGTTTCGATTGTTTTTTTGTCACCCGTCAAGCAGTTGTATATGAAATGAAACGATTACAGACCAGACGATGCAGTACGTCAGGAGCCTCGAGCAGCGCGTCAAGCAGTTGGAAAACAGCGCGCGAAGCCCAGCCGACGACTTTCACCTGAGCGGCAGGCCGGAGGCCGTGGTCCGTGCGCTGCAGGTCCTCGAGGTCAGGGAGCAGCTGGAGCGGGAGGCCGGGCACGACGGCGAGAAGGCGCTCGTCCGCGAGATGTGCAACGTGAGTCGGGGCTTGTTCTTTTATCGCTCGTTCGCTGGGCGAAAAGTCATGTAGAACGAAAATATATATTCGTGTTGCAGGTCGTGTGGCGGAAGCTGGAGGAGGGAGGACCCGCGCAGAACAGACACTAACGCGCGCCCCGACTTTCCAACAATAAATCGTCATGCATACTATATTATAATAACAATAATAATAATAATATTTATAACATGTACAAAAATATTATGATTAGACCTTGTACTAAGTATAACATATGTCTGGCGTGTGACCGTGTAATTGCTTCGGAGAATCCATATAATATATGTTTTTTATCAAACCGTTTGCGGTATTTTTATTCAAGCGCACGTTTTTCTTTCCCCCCCGACAGACGTCATCAAAAGAGGGTACTATGGATCCCTCGGGGGAGCACGAGCCGGCGAAAATAATGTATTTCTGGCCCGCGGCAACAAACAACGTGTGTGCAAAACCTTGCGGGTTAATTATCGGAGGAGTTTACTCAGCGAGCGCTCCGCGGGGCCCTTTCAGAGCCGAGGGTACCCTTTCATGCGCGGGCTCCGAGTGAATCGAGTCGCGCCGCGACGACGCGCGTATATACGTATACAACGTATCCCGGCTATTTTTGAACGGACGCGCTGCAATATTGCCCCAGAAATGATTCGCGGTTCAAGATTCACAGGGAATCTCTGTTTTTTCAGAACCCTCTCTGCGGCACGACCCGCCCATCAGAATACACACCGCGTGAATAATGAAACGCGAAAAACCGCACGGAGATCGCGGTACGTAACGCAATCAAGCTCCAAAAGCAGGAGGCACCCGGTGAAAAAAAAAAAAAAAAAAAAACCCAAGAAAGGGCGCGGCCCTATTCATACCCGGGGGCGCTCTTTTATTAACGCATCGGAGGGGGGGAGGAGAAAAAAAAGGCCAACGGGCGTGCAAGTAGTCTCGCGCGCCGCGCCGAGCTTGCGCCGTGGGGGTGCGACGACGCAACGGCTCCCGAGCGGGCGAGTCTCGAGGAGCCGCGCTCGCCGTGAGGACCGATTCTCCCTCGCGCTCGGCGGATTTTCTTCCCCCCTCCCCCGATTTTTAGCTCGGCTCGCAGGATCGTTCGAACCTCGGGAGGACGGAAAAAAACGCGCCCAAGTGTCGGCCGGCGGGCGAATGGTCGGGCCGCCGCGGTGAGATGAGCGATGAGCGAGCCGGGGCGGAGGGATGTGCGTGCATCACGGGGGCCTTGCGGAGGACAACGCTCGGTTCGTCCTGCTCGCCCTCGTGCTCGCGCTTTACATGCTGGCCGGCGCCGCGCTCTTCCAGAGGCTGGAGTCCGACCTCGAGGTCCACCAGGTGACGATCACGACTCTAATTCTTTTTCTTTCCCTCTCGCTTGCACAACCATGTACCCTCATTGAAACATATATATATATATATCGTTTCCTGCTCGGAAACGTTTGAAATTTCCGTAACAGTTGTACTTACTTTTGAACTATAGTCGAGTGTATCGTAGCAGTGGCAGTATTAGTGTTGTGTAGCGGTAGTGTATAACGTGCTGTAAAGAATGAGCAGAGGGTTAAGTACCGGGATTTAGATCAAGGGAAATCGATTTTAAATGAAATATGCATCGGCCAGTCCGAAATTGCGATTGTATTTCTGTTTACTGACCCACTGGGCAAAATCGTGCCTACAGCGAGGCTGCACGTCGCACTTTTAGGCATCGATCGTTTCGCCAACCTGCGGGGCTTTTCATCGATTTTTGGCTTTTCGAATTGTTATTATATTACTGTAAATGCTGCATCACGCAAATTAGTTTTTTCACCGAATGAAATACCGAACCGCGCACTGCCGATCGGTAAAGAACGGACGCATCGGATCGAACGTTGTTTTACTGTTTCACAGAAATATAATACTCGTTTCATACTGCGGGCTGCAGCGGTAGGGGGAAAAAAAAAAAATAGCTCAGCCAATTAACGGAATGTTTGCGCAGCCGGCGATCTTGATTTCATTTTCTTCCGCGAAGGTTACATAGCCACTTGCCAGTTTCTATTGAGGGCAAATGTAGAGCCCGACTAAGGGGGGAGAGCCATTAAACGACGATCGCTACCGAGTCCTCCTACTACCCCCCCGACCGATGGAGTTCGAGAGTACACCCTTTGATCGATACAACCGGGCAGTTGGGGCACGATATTTGGGTCCCGCTGAAGCCAACGACCCCTGGCATCGCTTTTGCTCCCTCGCAAACGTTTTTCGTTTTTTTTTTTTTTTTTCCTTTCACGATCCGCGCCCGTCTCCCCTCTCTTTTTTTTGTTTTCCTTTCACGATCCTCGGCCGGGCGCACCGAAGGCGGCTGAGTTCTGGAAGGTCTACCACGCGTTTCGCCGGCACCACCTGCGCGGCAGCCCCCAAGCCCTACAACGCCTGCACGAGCTGCTCTACGCGTACGGCAACGCCTCGGCCATCGGCATAATCAACAAACGCAGGCGCTGGGATTTCGCCGGCAGCTTCCACTTTGTCGGCACCATAGTCTCGACCATCGGTGAGATCATCCTCGTACGCGTATGTATCGTACAATATGCATGCACGACTGGGGCGACGAGCGAGAGAGCACGCATTCCTCCCCGTCGCAGCCTCGGGGCGAAAGAAAAAAAAAAAAGAATAAAACGACACGAAAGAAATGGTGTCGCGCGTCGTCGCCCAGCAGTCGCTTGCAAATCTCTCGCGCGAGCCAGCCGCACATGCACGGGAATGCCACCTAATAATTGCGTGACCCAGTCGTCGTCTCTTACTTTACTCCCTGCATCCTATTTATCCCCAACTCGTTTCCGCCCCCGCACACACCCTTCGCGACCAACTTTTATGAAAAATATCATTCCAGGCTACGGGAGCACGGCCCCGCAGACTCCTGCCGGCAAGGCAGCTGTTATTTTGTACGGGTTTTTCGGCTGTTCCGGTAATATACACATATGTACCCTATACACACAACTGGAGCGAATAACGCATAGGATTCGTTTCAGGCGGCATACTCTTCTTCAACCTCTTTCTGGAGCGGATAATCACGTTTCTCGCGTGGATCCTGCGCAGCCTGCACCTGAGGCGCCTAAAGAGACGCCTGCGCCAGACGACCCTGGCGAGCTCGAGGAGGATTCCCCGCAACACCGGGACGAAGGATGGAAAGACGCTGCCCGACATCGTCGACGACGAGGACGACGTGAGTTATTCTTTGTGCATCGTTCTCACGACGTCCAAAAAAAAAAAAAAAAAAAAAAAAAAAAAAAAAAAAAAAAAAAAAAAAGCTCTATCTGTCCCTGGCCTCGTGCGCCGTCGTTTGCTCCGCCGCGGCTCTGTACGCGCCCCTCGAGGATTGGAACTACCTGGAGGCCCTTTACTTCTGCTTCGTGAGCTTCGCCACCATCGGCTTCGGCGACTACGTCAGCATGCAGAGACCCCACTATCCCTATGTGCACCTGTGAGGGCCAGACACTTAGTTCTTCCTCCTCCCGACTGTTTTACTCCTTGCTCATCACGCACTTATGTGCTGTTCACGCTCCAGGTACAGATTCACAAACTTCATGTTCCTGGTGATCGGCTGCTGTTGCATCTACTCGCTGCTGAACGTCACGTCGATCGTGATAAAGCAGGGCTTGAACTATGTCATCAACAAGTTCAACTGTCGAAGCCGATCCATGGCTGCGCCGCATTTGCCCAGGAGAAAGTACGTTGTACAAAGATCCAAGTACATCATATATATACTATATATGTATGTCGTTGTTACCATTATGGCGAATCACAGGTCATCGGTGTCGGCGATCTACTACGCCAAGCGAAGGCCAACGAGACTGATGCCCCGGGACGCGGTCAGGCCGGACGACGACTTGTACACGGTGCCGCGGCGCATGTCCGGCGAGCTGATCTCGATGAAGGAGTTCCTCTCGGCCAACAAGGTCTCGCTCGCCGTTATGCAGAAGCAGCTCTACGAAACGGCCAACATGCAGTACCAGGTGCCGGCGAGTCCCATTCTGCCCAGCCTGCCGCTTCCGACGATCAGCCCGCACCACCCGCACAGCATGGGCCCCGGCCTAGTCGGGCCTCTCGCCATCGCCAGCGAGAAGCTCGAGTCCTCGAACACCTGCAAGCCCAATTGCAGATAGGATCGTGGCAGAGCTTTTTGTTTCGCAAATTTACGTCGTAAACTCTCGCTGCAGTCTACAGCACCTTGCTCGGTCTTGGACCTTGGAAAATTTGGTTTGGAATGCATACACTACTTATACAGTTAATCTTAATCATTTTAGAGAAAAAAGGGTGAAATATCTTTTTCGATTCGATCAACTGTTCAAAGTTTGTTTCGGCAACAAAATCTATAAGTATGCATGAATGTAAGATGAGTTTGAGACGCTTCAACAACCTGTACAAAAATGAAATGTTATGTATTAAGCAAAGGTATTATAACAATAATAATAATAATAATAAAAAGTGAATTATTAGTTTGTCGACATTTGCTCGTTGTCATTTTATTTACTTTGGGATCATTAAAACAGTATTCCAGCTGCTGTCAAATATTCTCTACATGGCAATCTTCGTTCCGATGCATACATATACATCTCCAATGTGCGCACGTCGTCGTACGTATTAGTACTACGAGCGAAAAAAAAGATTTTTTTTTTTTTTTTTTTTTTTTTTTTAATTTAATTTGCGCCAGGCTTATTCTCTCTTGTGCTTTATTTTGTCTATTGCAAGATTCGAAAAATGGAAAGTCACATACTTTGGACTAAAGTACATTATGCTCGATGAATGACAACAAGTTTCTTAACTTTCATCGAATAAGCGTCTAATAGAGACGGGAAAGACGAAATTCTTTTTAGATTTTACAACTTTCTCTTCTTCTTCTTCTTCTTCTAGCAGTGTGTACAGTGGTAAATTATTTATTTGATAGCTATATACTTACTAAATAAGTTTTGTGCTGATTCGAAGCTTTGGGAGATGAATAGACATAGATTTTCGTAATACGCGCAAAGATTACTTCACACGCGGGAAATGCGTCGATCATACCTGTCGTACGCTTCTGAGAAACTGAAACTACTTTATAGGACATGCCATTTTACTCGTTTTTCTAAATCCACTTAGCGATTTGTTTTATTTCGTTATTGTTGTTTATTCATTTTTTTTTTTTTTTTTTTTTTTTTTTTTTTTTTTTTTTTTTTTTTTTTTTTTTTTTTTTTTTTTTTTTTTTTTTTTTTTTTTTTTTTTTTACTTATCTGGCTTTTCACCTTTTCTGCAATAAAATACGTCATACTTGGCATAGTTTAAAGAGTATGATCATCTGTTTATTGATATGACTAGCAAGTCAAAATCTGATATTATCTACACACCAAGTAATTTGTCATTCTTTACTAAACCATTTGTTAGAATTTTAAAATGTTTTTTCTTTTTTGTTCAAGAAGACAGATTTAACAATAAGTTCATCTCTTAAATTGGACATGATAGCATGCCATTAGACAAAAGTCAGACGTTCGACTGCCAAGACAAAACGACAACAACAACAACAACAGCAGCACTCCGACAAAACAATACCTGCCAGAGCGAGCGTGCGACGCTCAACGTCGCCACGACAACAAACTGCAATCCTGCACGTCTTCTGTAGCTCTTCTTCCATAGGCCTCCCTCGTCCTCGCTGTCACCCAGACATTCCACGATCTGGCAGATGCAGCACAATAAGCAGCACACCGGCTCTACATTCGTGTAAAGCTCCGCTGTGCACAAAATAATTATCCCATCGGATTCCCATGTCTCACGATGGATGAATTGCTTGAGCTCCAGACTGCCGCTGTCACGCGGCGTTTGTCCTCGCTCCCTCAGCGCATGTCTCGAACGCGAGCAAACTGTGCTCCAGCGAGCAGCTCAAAGTCATCGTCGTCAACGGCTGGGGACTCGGTGCTGCTGCTGACTCGCGCACTTCGTGACTGTGAGAACTCCTCGAGCATGTCAGCGCTTTCTTCTGCAATGCTCAGCTCGGCCGATTTAGACTGGCCGCGTGGGAGCCTCGGACTGTTGGACGATGGTAGCTGGTTCTGTGGTGGACGGCTTCGTGGTCGAGGAATTTGATCGGCTGGTTCCATCAAGCTCGAGTGCTTTTTGCGCTGGTGCTGGAGTAGTTTTGCCTGCGATCAAGGTGATAACAGATCTTTAATACAACAAAATAAAAGTAGCCAATAGCAGACTTACTTTGCTAGCATACTGTTTGTGACACCACTGACAACCCTGGGGAATCGTTTTGATACTCCCAGCAGCCTGACTGAATGTAGGATTAGGCAAGCCGGGAATATCGAAATCCTTGTTCCGATTGCTCGGCGGTAAGGCCGCACCTGGATGATTTTTTACTATGTGCGCTTTTCTTTTACTGCTGCTTTTATAAACCTGAATCATAACAGACAGATTTTTTTTACACAATTATTGCAAGGCAAAGAAAATCATTTTTCTACTTACCTTGTCGCAGTATTGACAGTAGTAATCCCTGGTTTGGCGTAGAATCGGCAAACTGAGTTCTGGTACAGATTCAGGAGGGATATCCGGATGCCGTTTGGCTAAATGATTGACAAGCATGCCTCTACGCTTGAAGCGTACTTGACAAATACACTTGTAAATAAAACGGTCGCAATCGATTGCATCTATCTATAAATAAAATACAATTTATTATTATTACAAAAGCTGTGTGAACCACTGAGCATTCTTTACTGCTGTTTTTTTAATACCTTTGGAATAATTTTTTTGGCACGATTATTCGATGATATTTGGTCTTTGTTATTTTTCGGTGTGTAATGAACGCGAGTAACGTGATCTTTTAGTTTGTCTTTTCTTTTGAATTGTTTTCCGCAATTTGCACATTGAAATTCTCTGAAAAGGTAAAAATAGTAAATTTGTTTATAAAAATAAAAAAATAAAAAATAACAAAATACCTGCGATCGGAATGCTTCAGCAAGTGCATTCTTAATTTGTCTGCTGCCGGAAAACGCTTGAAACAAAATTGACATTCGTGTTTCCGATCAATATGATGCGCTCTGGCGTGCTTTCGGGTTAAAGCATAACTAGAAAAAGACTTTGGGCAGTGAGGACAGGTAAATGTTTCATCTTCCTTGTTAACACACGTTTCAGAAAAATCCTTCAGTGTTAAAACACGACCAAATGCTTCTTTACAAATCGGACATTCAAAATCTTGCTTTTCTTCTGAAAGTAAAAATTTCATGAGTAATTTGCGATATGTAGTTTGCAAACACTTTTATATAAAATAAAACTTACTCTGATGCGTTTTCAAATGTCGAGTTAATGAAGAATTGTTTAAAAATGTTTTCAGACAAACATTACATGTAAGAGATTTCCTACCATGTATTAGGCAGTGCTGTTGAAAATTTAATTTATTCGTAAAACGTTTAGAACAAACTGCACATTTATAAACGCTGGATGATACTGGACATGCAGTTTTTTCTGGATAATCTATTTGATTTGATTGTGTAACTTCTTGCTTCATTAATTCTAATTTTAATACAGGAGAGTTCTCCTTTCCTGTGAAAGACTGTTTGCTATCACTTTTGGGATGTCTTGTATCACTTAAATCACTATCATTATCGTCTTCGTCTTCATCATCATCATCATCATCATCATCAGCATCATCATCATCATCATCATCATCGTCATCATTATTCTCCAAGTATTTCCTGAAAATTTTTCATTACAAAATGTTACGTTCACTCCTTGAAATCAATTTTTTCACAAGCTATGAAAACAAAATTGCATACTGAAATGAATCCGGAGCTGCTTTACGTTTTTTAAGTAATCTTTTAGAATTACTTCTACGATTTTCCAAATTATTTTCAAAATTTTCTTCTTTTATAGGCATACTAGATTTGAATTGCGTCTTAGGACAGATGTTTTCCATACTTGAATCTGCAAAATAAATACAAAATTTACAGATTGTTCACATCAAGTATGTAAAATAACCAAATTTACCTAAATCACTGCTGTTGTACACAGGTTCAAGCACAGGCAAATTTCTACGTTCACCATAATCAAAGCTTGGACCAGCTTTTAATTCTTCGTTAGGCTTAATATTTCGAGTCGTTAAAAATATTATTTTATTATTTTGTTGGCAAATTACTATATTTTGTTCTTCAAAAGTTTGAGCTACTCTTACAAAACGCATCCAATTCGAAGAATCTGTAAGTAATATTTAGTATACAAATTATTTATCACTCATACAATTATTATTGTGAATAAAAGAATGCCCACTTTCGTCTGAGACATCGATTTGTAACAATTCTTCGTTCTCTTCGGTTTCGATGAGTAGAGGTAGGCCGTTAATTGGTGATCCATCATAAGGGTGTAAAATTCCTTCAATCGGACCAAATTGAGTGCGACGACGGATATCACGTTTTGCAAAAACACCAAACTCTGATGAATGATCTGTCAAGTTTGGAGATGACAGTTTATCAATTGTCAAATACAGGCCAGGTAGTGTTGCAACAGCTCTAGACGGAACCGGTTGATCAGCTATTGTACACACGTTGTGTAAAGTGCAATCTGCTGTATCTATGCAGATACTATCACAGTCTTCGTGCCCTGAATGAAAAATAAAAAATTTGTTGGTGATACATTAAAATTTGTGTATTTGGCTAGATTACGGGTCTTACATAAAATATCATCTTCGCTACTTTCACATTTGAACCAATCACAATCTTTTTTATCCGAATCAAAAGGCTGATCACTTTCAGGAATTTTCTTATAATTCTTTATTATTGGTATTTGTGCGTTTGACTCATCATTAAAATCATCAGGTAAAATAGTTTGCACAACTTGATCAACATTAGAATCAAGACTAGGATTAAATTTTATAGAGTCAATAACGTTGATCTGATCTTCTTGCATAACAAGAAAGTCTCTCTCAAGCGTTAAATCTGAGTCTGGAATACCAGCTAACATAAGCGGAGTTGACGAAGGTTCCAGATCTGAATCGGAACCTGTTGACAAAGTGAAAGTTAAAATATTGTAAGTAAGAAGGGAAATATAGAGATTAGGTAATATAGAAGTAGGAATTACCTTGCATGAGCATCAATTCATTGCTAACACTCGAAACTAGCTCATCATTTGTACTATCAGTAAAATCTTCAGAGTTGTCACTTTGTGAAATACTGGTGTTTGATGACTGATCATTGAGCTGCGATGAGTATTCATTATTGATTCGCACAGCAGATTCTGATGTTGATATAAGAGGTGAAGAAGGCTCCTGGAGCACAACTGCGGAACTGTTGAACGGTGAGGTAGGAAGTGGCACTGGAGTTGGGGAATACCTGGCTGCGGATGACATATTTGGGTCATATCTCATGATATTTGGGTCATGAGGACTGACTTGTTGTTTGAAGTCAGACAGGGGAGACTCCGGTCGGGATGAGAAAGAAAAATCTCTTCCAAAATTTGTCTGATCATCAACATATTCAACCTGCAAAAAGTGAAAACGCTTGTTGACGCTCAGCGAAAATCAATATCGCGTACGAAAATTTTTCATCTATATGTTGACAACTGATGGAGCTTTGTTCTTTGGTTCGAGTATTATATCACTATGCAAAAATCATGTTAGTAAAATTCATACTCACGGTCAAAAACAATAGCTTGTTACTGAGTTTTTTGGGATTGTCACAAAAAGTCGAGGACGAAACAATGTTGTCATCTGGCCAGGCCATGTCCATTGGGTCAACAGTGATGACAGGGGCCCCCTCAGGAGGGCCCCCTTGGTCCATATTATATTACACAACTCGCAGACCCAGGTCCACGAGCAAATTGACCGTTTAATCGGAAAATAGGACACCTTCTCCAATCGAAGCGTTCACGCGAAGATGCTCAAATTTGAGGAACAGGAGCATGGGGTCACAGTGCAGCAGTACTTAGTATAGCACTTAGCACTAGTTAGCAGAGTCGTAGCAGAGTACTTGGAAGAAACACACCAACACAATCACTCACTGGAGGGAGGCAAAAGTATGTACATACAACAAAGAGGAAGCAGTACTTATGGAGCACTGTGAGAGAGAATGAAAAGTCCAACGGAAGGTATATTAATTGGTATATATAGGTGCGCGTTCGCAACAGCAATACAGCATGCACTGCTGTTAAAGCAGTCTTCCTACTTCTTCTTCCCTCCTCTTGCAAGTAACAGAGTCATCTGCGGAGCCAGTAAGCTTGCGACTTGCAACGGCTTTGATTCGAGCATTTCGAGCTACGAGTGCTACGACTGCTATACAGTGGCACAGTGCTGCGACTGCGACCTGCTGCGACGTGCAACTGTGCAAGTGCCAAGTGGAAGCACATCACATGTGCAAGCTTATACTTAGTTGAAGAATCTTTCTTTTTTTGTCACTTCATGAATGCAAGTGCGCGGTAATCGCGGTTCTCATTCCACGCGCATCAGGAGTCGCGACTCTCGGTGTTTTCTCTGTTGTCGGGCAGATGAGAACCTTCTGACTGAGCGGATGAGAAGATGAGAACCTGATGACTGCAGCGGTGACTGTGGTGAGCGGTTAGATTCAAACTTGTCGCCTCCACATCTTCGCGAGTCGCGACGAGAAGTAAATAAAGCATTGCCCATCACAATTCTCATTCAAGTTTTACGATAAATAAAATAATAGCTTACGAAAGTCGAACTTTCATCTCAAACGATTTTCTCTCATCTCAGCGTGCGGAGTTCTTTCAGTGAGAGGAAAAAGCAAAAGGAACAGTTTAGCCTCTGCGCAAGTTGATAACAGGCAGTTTCAAATATTCATATAATAATTAAATTAACAAGTGTTAGGTAATCGCTTAGCGCGAACGCCGACGTGCGATTTCTATAAATATAATTAAAGTTCTTAATGGTGTGGCATCAACTCATTCTGCAAGTTCTGATTTCTTCTTTCTTTATAAGTACATATACTTGTCGTGTATAGTGTATACATTATAATACCAAAAGATTCTAACCCTTCTAATAGAATCTCTTAGCAATAGCTTCAACAATAGCATTTTTGTCGGCCGTCGCCATACAGCGGAAATAATTTTCTACGCGTATTTATACTAACGTGACGAAATTTAGCCTTTTTTTAAAAAAGTATCGTAGCACGGAAGGTTTTGTGGTTGAAGTATGCCCACATCTACGGCCCCTTTTCTCAAAATGTTCATTGAAGCAGATATATCTCTATTGAAAAGACATTTGCACTTGGTGCACTGCGTGTATCGATGCCGTCCTTTACTTACAAAAAGAATTTCGTTGCAAATCGGACAAGCTTGTGTCGTAATAGTCGTATAGTGTTCCCGAATACGTTCAACGCGCATGTTAGTAAATTTTTTTTGCTCGGCTAAAAGCGACGCTTCGAGGATTCGTAAGGGCGAGCCCACGTGGCCTTTGATGGCCTTTCCCATAATAGTACACCCTAAAGCTAGGAACACGATTCTATCGGATTTTGCTGTTTTTCGTACGCTAGGAACAGAAGAAGTTTGAACATCATACAATAAGAGCCACGCAAGATTAGCCATAACAATACGTCGACGTATATAATAGTCAAATCGTAATCGAGTGTTCCGTCGCGACATCAAGACATCTTTTTTTAATTCAAAGCTGACCGACCTCCACTTTGTAACACGCAAATAATCGCGAGTATCGCGCACGTTAATTTCGCGAAATTCACCGATCAGTAATTTTTTTTGCTTCCACATTTTTTTTTTTCCATCCACAATTTTTAGCGCATTTTCCGTGTTGCTTTGCCCATTGCGTGTCTTAGCCTTTTGGACGGTATGAGATATGCTTCCTGTGCCGCTTTATCCGTCGTTTGGCACCAACGATCCCTATTCCCTCTGATGACGGCTACACTCCAAGAGCATTTTTTTTTTCCTGGATCTAGAAAAAAGTTTACCATTTGTTCAAAGACAGATATACATACAGCCTCATGAATAATATCGAATCGATACAAACCAACACCT
>JAPYYV010021884.1:0-10340 GCA_030522625.1 Copidosoma aretas
CGGACTCATTACAGTGCTAAACGTGAAATCTATGAGAGTTACAATAACTGTAAATATTGTAGTTGTTCGGAGTGTAAAATGTAGATGCGAAGAGTTACAACAACGTCCGTAATGATGAAACAAAGACGACATAAAAGCCAGTAACATAACCTTGATTTTGTAGTATCAAACTAGAACAAACTGAGCTGGCCCGTAAATTGACGTGACTATGACGTGAGTGACTGTAAATGATGCCTCCATCGAGTCATGATAGCATGTCAATATGATTCCCATTATCTTTACGTCTGACGATCTAAATGGTTGAAATTCTCAATAAAGTATACAGCCGACAGTGCATTGAGTCCTAAAAAGTCCTGCAAGTCTGCACTTTTCGCTCACCATGGGCTCTGCTGTCGTTTTTCTTTACCCCCTCCAATAGCTTGCACACAGCGAATAGGATGATGATGTTTTTCTCACCACAGCGTCGCAGCCGAGATGAATAATTTCGCGTCCTCGTATTCGCGCGCTCACGTTGCGAATGACGCTATATTGTCATTATTATTTTCACTCGGTTTCGCGAAACCAGACTCCCGGGAACCAACGAGTTCGGGAAATAAAAAAATACGATTCCCGAAAGCTCATTTTGCGCCCGGACGACTGCGCGTAAGGTGATTCCTCGAGAGGTATATAATCGTTAATGCTACCCAGGCACTGCACTCTCTATCTATCTCTCTCTCCCGGCATTGACACGCATTTTTTAACACGCGCGCACGATGAGGCCCCCAATGTAATGACGCGCGATGCTCGAGAATTTCGCTTGAAAATTACATAAATACACACGTACTATGTTATATATACTCACGCGAGGTCGATGATCAGTCTGTATACACGTACAGCGTAGGGCCCCACAGTAGTGAGTTGAGCCAAAGATTCCCGAAATGCGTATTGCGCACATTACTTTTACTATTTTTACACGCTCGAAAAGAGTGAACAAGACAGGCAGGGGGGGGGGGGAGAGAAGAAGGAATCAGGTGTCGGAGATTCCGAAATACGTGCAGCAGCTGCTGAAATAGTAAAATAGGAGGCGCAAAGAGAGAGAGAGTAGAGAGGAGTGAGTGTAAAATATCGCACTGTATACGTATACACGATATCGAACAATAGGTATGGATGGAAAAGTGGAGAAAGGAGGAAGAAGAAGAGAGACTGCTCAACGGAGAGGACAAAGTGCCGCTCTCCCTTTTCCTCCATGCCACGGCAGCAAACGCGCTTCGAAACCGCGCGTCGCGTTCAATTTGTCGTTACGCTCGGCTGCGCGCTCCTTGGGGCCCCGCGAGAGATGCAGGAGGAACTCGCGAGTGAAGCCCTCGACGAAAACCATAAAGGCCCAGCAGAGCAGCTGCGATGGGACGGAGCGATGATCGATGCACACCGTTCGTCCCGCGGTTCGGCGTCGAGACACAAGATGTATAAGTATAGTAGCCCCGAGGACCTTTTTCCTCTGCCTCCCTTATTACGTACAAAGTATACGCAACGTGTAATCGAAGTTTGATAAGCAAATTTACGTTTGGGCGAGTAATTTTCGGAGTCTTTGTGGAAAAAAAAGATAATAATTACTTACCCCCTCGTACCTGTATATATACACATGTATACAGCCGCGTGATTAGCTGCTGCTAGTGTTGCCATGAGCGTAATGTATGTATACATGCACGTATTACGGGATTACGGGATTCGTTTGACGGCTGGTATAAGTATTATACCGTTGGATGGGCAAAAAATAGCAGCTGATGGATATTACGTGTCGATGAGTGTTATACACTTGGTTCGTGCTTATTTCCGCACGCCTCGTCTCATCTTTCTCGTGCCCCCCTCGATCGCGAGGCGGGAGTTATCGTTAATCGAAGTGTGCGGGCAAAATCGACGTTACGAACGGGCGATATCGAGTGAATTTTCGTTATCTGCCCTGCCGTATAATACATTATACCGTATATACTCCTCTGTTTTCGAGGAGAGGCGGTTCTCACGTCGTTGGGAAGCATCCCGGGGTGCAGGCTGTAACTGGACTCGCTGGGCGATCTCGGAGATCGTAAGGGCCTTTAATAACTGCGGGGCTGATGTCGCACATCATGCTTATATTATAATGATACAAAGAACAAAAATAATACGCAGGCTCGATCGATTATTTCAAAACTCGCGATCAAAGTTTTCTTCCGTGAATATAAAACGTGTTGTTCGTGTTGGAAGATTTTTTTTTGCACCACACGATACCGAAAATAACAAAATTCATTCCGACAACAATAATGCATCCTTGCTTCTTCATTATTACGGATAGGGAGAGAAAAATTATAGAAAGACCAAACGTCGAAAAAAAAGGGCTTATCTGCATACTATAGGGAGACGCGTGATCCAGATAGAGCTCACAGTACGTACGCAGTAACTCGATGGGAGAAATTCGACCATATTGTTCCCAAACTTTTATCCGTTCCCTCCGTCCTAAAGACACACACACACACACACACACACACACACATACATACATACATACATACACACATGCATACAGAGAAAGAGAGTTACTTAACCGAGAATACCCTTTGATTTTTAAGCGTATCAAAAATCTCCTCGCAATCAATTTCGCATGCATTTTCCGGAAGAGGGCCATTGTTCCGTCCCGAACAATGGCCCCGTTTTTCCCCTCCCCCGAAACAATGGATCACACATTTATAATTGGCGCTGCGGCCAAAAATCCCGAACAGCACACTCATCGGTATACTCTGTACTCCGCACTGGTGATCATAATGATGTTGATGATGATGATCATCCTAACTGTTACTCACCACAAGAGAGAGAGAGAGAGAGAGAGAGCACTAACCAGCTGTAGGAGGACCCTTGCACGCGCAGCGGCGTTGTCGCCGGATTTCACTTAACGAAAAGCAATCCCGCCGCAAAACGGTGTCCTGCACTGTATAGTGTGTATGCATAGAGGGGGGACCTCACTTTGCGGCTATAACAGTTTATCCAGCCGCACTACCGCATCGTACACCCATATAAACACTGTATACACACGTATCTACACACCATACCGTTATAAGCTAATTGTGCGCAGCGCAGCGCACGTTGCTGCCGCAGTGGAGAGAGTACCCCTGTATCGGGGCCCGATCGAGCGACTCGCGTGACCCCCCCCCCCCCCCCCCCCCGTGCCCCCCACCCCCCCCCCCCTCTCTGGCGCGCGCGCGGCCCGGGGGATATATTCCCACCCCCGTAACCTTCGCCCCCCCCCCCCCCCCGATCCTCTTGGCTTTTTCATCTTGCGTGTGTGTGTATATGATGGTCAGGCCCGCGGGACGATACCGCGGCGAGGAATAAACGATGCGCCGAGTGGCGATGAAAAATTGCCCCGTTTGCGCCTTATCTTTTCGCAGGGTCTCTCCCTCGCGGACGATTAGGAGCCGGGTTTTTTCGTGCCTCGGTTCTCGCTGTTGGGGTGCTGGTTGTACAAGAACGGGCCCAGTCGCACGGGAATTTCGCGGGACACGAGATTTTTCGAATCGCCCCGTTGGGAGAGCAGTGATCCGATCCGCCTGAGAGAAGATTTCGTTCGATGGTAAATTACGAACGATCGACGGGACGGTGAAGAAAAACAGGGCAGGGGTGCTTTCCTCCCTTTTCGCCGCAAAACCTGTGGGAGCGCGCGCGCGGTTTTTGCAATTTCACCGCCGGGACGCGGCGGCGCTTGGCGAAAGCGCGCGGCCGAAAAACCGCTGTACTATATAGCGCGGCAACGAGAGCGAGCAAATTACGTCGATTTCCCCTCGCGTCCGACGCTAACGAGGTGAGTTTGCGGTTTCGTAATTTGCGACGATAATCGTGATAAATTAGGGGTAATGGGTCGCGGAGCGGGGAATTATTCAAGACAGAGATCAAAGTAAATCTCTGTGGTTTTTTTCCTACAGGCACAAATATGCAAGTATGAATAGTATAAGAATCAAGTCCCAAAAACTCACGTTTACTCTGGCGAGGTACAGCTCGAGCTCCCTGTAGGGGTCCGCGGTCCTGCCATCCCCGATTTTCGGCGCGTCAAAGTCCCTGCTCGGCCGGACCAGTGGCTGGCGGTGGGCTCCGACGCCCGGCCCCGGGAGTCGCGCCGGGCCGCAGCAGCCGTTACGGTACGCCTCCATTTATCCTCGGCGGTGTCCGCTGGTCTCGCGCATTTTCTTCATCAGCTGCCGTTCGTCGCGTCGGTCATCTGCAACATGAGATTGATTTGACGGATTGGTAAAAATTATACTCGCTGCATTATACTTTTATAGCGCTCTGTTTGTGTACACGTGTCAAGTTTCAAACAAAACTTTGGCCAAACTTCGACTATTAAAAATATGGAATGAGTTTGGACAAAGTTAAAAAAGTCTACGCAGGGTACTTACAAGTGAATCGAGAAGGGTCATTTATTTCAAGAGGTAGGACTTAAGGGGGGAATAGAAAAAAAATTTATTCTAACTAGAAGTACTGCGCGTAGCCTTCATTTCTGGTTTTTTTGTAGGGACTATCGAAAAAAATTGTAGGATTTACCACACATCGGATGATCGCGATCTGACCCCTGGTGGACGCTATTTTTCTCGAAATCAATCTCGAAAGAATCACAATTTGGACACGTGAGCGTTTAAAAACTGACACACGAAATCAAACGCTCGAGTGTTTAGTTTCAAAACGCTAGGATTTACCTCAGGATTTACAAAAAAAATGGACTTCTTTGATAAGAATCGTCGTTCGTACAGAAGCAAAAACAATTTCAGCAAAAAGTATTGCGCACGGCAACGGGGAAAACCTTCGGAAGACGACATTGGACATGTCCGAAAACACAAAGTCACATTTCGATCAAAGAAAGAAGAGCCATCTGGGTTCCGATTGCGCTCTGTAGACCATTATACAGCACACAATGACACCGAAGGGGACTCGTCTTTTCTTTTTTTTTTTCCTCGCTCGAGCGCTTTGATCTCCTCTATAGTGACGGGTCGCACCACCACCGCCGGGGGTAATTTATAAGCACAGCCGAAATATGCGCCAAAAGGGCTCGGCCTCGAGAGAGAGAGAGAGAGAGAGAGAGAGAGAGAGAGAGAGAGAGAGAGAGACGGATCGGTGGCTGAAAGGAGGTACGAGAGGCGCGTCCCATCCCGAGAAGCGTTATAATTAACGGCGACGTACTTATATATACCCGAGCTCCTCCCGCCCCCCGCGGTTTCGACGCTGAATCGCCTGGTAGGCTCGACCCGCCGTCCCAATGAGATCGAGACTTCTTTGTGCGCGCGAATCCATGCAGCAAATATCGAAAATATGTGTCGAAAAAGTGTGCAAAAGTAGGTTGGTTTTCTCGTTCGTCGCCAGTGGTTATCTTTCTCTCGGCGCGGGCCTTATCGCGCGCCCAACGGGGGCATCAACACAACGAGAGGCGGAATTCGAGTCGCTCGGATAATTTCGTAGATCATTGATCGACCGATGCCGTCGTAATCGTCGCCTCGCCGGCCGCGCGCTCCAGCTCTGGGATCGAGATGAGAAAAATAGATCTCTCGAAAACAGGTTGGACCGCCGGGCTCGGCGTTACACTCGGGCTCATGCGCAGCCCCCGTGCCAGGCCAGTTTACTTGATTGAATAACACTAACGTGATTCGCGCATTATTGGCAAACGTTTATTTTGCGCGCCTGGCTCGCGGCTTATCCGTGTACGAAATACCTTGTTGTGTACATTACGCATATCCATACATGCATTATCGTGCGCAGCGTCGTATTTTCTCTTACACACGCGCACTCTACTTTGATTTTTTATCTTTCGATGGATGACCGTCGAAAAGGCGCCCGAGACTCGATCGCCGGCTCGTTATCCCCCGACGTATACATTAATATCGATGAAAATAAAGCGCGTGCCGTTCGCGCGAATCATCGGCGAGCCGTTGTTACATGCGTGTTCCGCCTCGAGCGCGGCCGGAGGGCACTTTTGAATCATCATATTCCCCCGGTAATTTTAGAAATTCGCGCTTCGGTCGCGCGGGGTAATTATATTCTCGCCGGAATTAACCCTCGGCCGGGGAGTGACGAGGGCTGGTATAAGCGAATCGTTTCCAAGCGCGTCGCTCGCGCCCCGGCTAATTCGGCCGCTCGAATTACGGGAATCGGCCCACTGTCTCTCTCCCATGTCACTTGTGGCAATTAAATATTTACCTACGGCGCTGGTGCTTTCGCGAGAGGGTCTCTATTATGAAACTGTTTTTTTTTTTCTTTCTTTCTTCTTTTTTTTTCCCGTGCGATGTAGAAGATGGAGCAATTGACTCTAATTGGAACGATACGCTTGTTGCGGTCGTCGTTGTTGTATCTGTGTGGGTTGTTCTGCGAGTCTTATGATCGGACACGCGATAACGGAAACAATGCATTATTTAATCGCCGATGATGAAATCGATGAAAAGATAAGCAATAAGTGCAAGCGTTACATTTTAATCACAGAGGATCAACATGAAAAAATACAGTAACTCCAAGTGTTGGGGTATACGTCATTGTGAGTCAATGTTATTGATTAATAAACTCTGAGATAAACAACTGCATGACGTTCGATAAAAGCCTGCAGAATCTCAAAGAGTTGCCACATGAGTGGGACACTACATGCTTCCGACCAAGTCCAGCCAACCTTTTCTCAACAATTATGCTAATCCTCGAGTTGCAAAATCACACGTTCTATTCAACGAATGGAGCAAATACTATATGGTGTCGATTAGAGCGCACTATTATTATTTCCTTGTTTATCATCGCAGAGGGCGGTAAAAAGAGTTGGCTGGATACAAACAATACGATCACATCGTACACACTGCAGTGACAGAACACTGTGCGAAAGCCAGAAATCTAAGAGTATGTTTTATTTTTTCGACGTTCACCACGGCTGCAATTAAATTCACCAATCGAAAAATATTTTTAATAACTAGTGTCAGTAAGTATAGTAACATAATATACAATATAGAGATGAGCTCACGCAACAAAAATTTTTGCAACTATAATAGTGAAACCCGTAAATTGCCCACAGCCTACAACATAAAGCGACCAACGGCGATTAGCCGAAAATAGTTCCCCGATGACTCTTCAACCCGTCGGCCTCGTTCCCAAAAAAAAATAAAAAAAAATAAAAAAAATAGCGGGGTAAATTAACGCCGCGGTGTCACGAACTTAAAAATAACCATATCCATCAGCCGCGTGAAGCCGCGTCGACGCGTCTTTGAAGCAAGAAAAAGCCCAAAAATTAAAAAAAAAAAAAAGACCAACGAATGCCGCGGACAAACGCGCGACCGGCGAGCCCCCACTCTCTCCTCCTCCTCGCCGACGAACAAAAGACCATCGCTTGATAAATCGCGCGCGTGTCCCCCGTCCTTTCTCCCCCTCGAGCATACACTACGTACACACACCGCCGACCCATAATCGCGTGCCCACATCAACAATCGAAGCGTAAATTTTTCCCTCCCATCGGGCGCGCATAGTAGTAGCAGCAGCTGCAGCCTCTCTCTCTCTCTCGCCCCCGCGATAGGTACTTAGCAGCTCTCACGGCCGATACCATCGACGTGTTTATGAAGCGCCCGAGTGGTTATCTCCCCCCCCCCCCCTCCTCCTCGCGGGCCGCGAATTCTTCGGGGGGGCACAATGCGGCGCTGGGGAAGGGCACGCGAAATTTCACGCCTGAATTGACGATTGACAGCAGCTGCCCGTCCGTGTATACGCATATAGGCACCACCTATCGGTCGTTGTTGCGGGTGTATAACGCGGAGAGATAGCTCGTGCGAACGTGCTTGGGTGTGTTGTAACTCAGGGGGGGGGGGGGTGCATTCCTCTGCGGGAGGAAAACAAGGGCCATTCTTGTCGTCGCTGCCGTGTTGCGTTGGGAAAGGGGAAGTGTTCCTTAAAACTTTCCTGAATATTTTTCTTCTTCGTCCATTGGTGGGGTATCCGTGACGCGCCGTTGTTTCGTGGCTCTGGGTGGACATTGAATCATCCCCTCTGTTCTGATCATTCGGTGTGTGTGTTGCACAGACTGCAGAGGCGAGAGACATTTGCATACCATCCCTGTCGTTCTTGTGTTTAACAACATTGGTCATATAAACGTTCAAACTTTTTTTTTGTAGTTTTTTCACAGGTCCAGCTAAAAGCTACCCTTATTACTACACGCAGCCAATTCCCGGAATAATTATTTTTATTCTTTTATCATCGAAATAGCCTTCGAGATCGACGGTCATATCACTTGCTGAATATCGGAAAATTAACTTTTTGTTACATTTTTGTACTTAAGGCGTGCTACATGACGGTCAATCTCGAGAGCTATTACGGGTATCGAAGACCGAAATCAGACCCCAGTATGGTGTAATCTACAATTAGCCGATAGGCCATCGTCCGGTGTTTATGCGGAATAATTTTTTTTCTGTCTCCGATCGATAGGTTTAAAAATCGAACAGATTAGCAACTATGCATCCAGAGCGTGTATTCCATTGGCTCGACTCTCCATCGGATCCCCGATAATTGTGTCGTTAGGTAAATCGTGCAAACGATCGCGGATAAATTTCCCCGCACAAACTGCGTGCGTATAATATTCACGTTTGCGCAAGGCTATCGGGTTAATGCGATGTAAACTTCAATTTCTCCGCATCTAACGAGATCCGAAAATATTTAATTAGAATGTTTATTTTATCTTTCTCTCTCTGCCTCTTACTCGGGGCCGGCTCATTTACAACTAATGATATTCGTCTCCGTGGAGAAAAAAAAAAAAAAATGATAAAGCAAGAAGCCCGTATGGATTGAGATTGCGCAACGATTGGAAAACAGACCAAAAAGGCTCAACTTGAGTGTATACGTGCAATATGGCTGGTACTTGCATCGATAAGGACCGAGGATGGCGCTTTTTAAAGTTTGTACGGGTAAATTGATCAATTCACATGTACTTGTTATGATGCACAGTATGCGCATCAGCATACAAATTTACTGACTCAGTCTCCACCATATGACGTGAGAGATTCCACGAAAAAACCCAACGGGTATTCGAAACTTTGAGCAAAAACTTTTTCCGAAGTATAAGTTCTTGGGACGAAGATTATTCCTTTTCTAAATCTTTAGAGTATGAGACAATTGATGTATAAATCGCACTTTTCCAAGCGCTGCGTATTTTTTAACCGCAAACCATGAAGCACGCGGAAATAATGTTGAGAACGATGTCTCGTCATTTTTTCCCCGAGAACATAAAAAAAAAAAAAAAAGGACTTTATTCCAAAAGGAGTACCTATGGACAAGAAAGTTCAGGAGCTGCGTACCAGTTACAGTTCTTTCGCGGAATCGCTCGTATATTATGCTCACCAAACGCGGAGAGAAATAGGTTCCCAAAGAAGCTAACGAGCGCCAACATCAGCAGCCTTCCTACTGCGCTGCACGCGCGCGGAAAAACGCAAAACAGGAAAATCGACTCGACGGGCCGATCCGATCGGAGGCAGCGCCGGGCGAAATAATCAGTTTATTACGCGAACGACGATAATCGGGCGCGCACGCGCGACATATCAATTCCGCCGTCGTCGTACGTATACAGTGCAGGTCGGGCGATCGCCGGCTCTCGATGGTATAACGTACACCGCGTGCGCGAGATCCCCCCCGGCGTCTCGTGTTCCCGCAAATTGCAGGAAAGATAGCATCGCCCGATATTTGTTTTGGCGCCCCTCGCCAGCTGTATAATATATATATATATATATATATATATATATATATATATATACATACCCACTGTATGCACACTCCATGCAAACGAGTGCTTACACTGTGTACTACACACACTTGCAGGGGGACAAAACCAGGTGAGGAAGAGAGAGGGGGGCCATAATATCCTCCCTGACTCTGCATAATCAGGAACGAAGGGACGCCGGGCAAAGGGCGCGAAGTATCATTATGTTTTATTAGTATTATTGCGTTTGAGCGTGGTATTCCTTCCCTTCTCCCCCTCAAAAAGCACCCACATCCGTCATTTCCCGAATGGAATCTCAAAAGTCATAAGGATTACACCCATCTTGACACCGATGAGGTACCCGCAATTTTCATCGATCCACAAAACCACACGACAATAACAGCACCTCAGCCGCACATACCTGTACATATTATATCCGGCCAGCTCGTCATCGACAGCCCGCAGCAAGAACTACCCAGCCGAGTCGGTCATACGCTTACATTGCAAGTTGTATCATAGATAATCCATATTATATGCGGGAAAGAAAAGAAGAAGAAGAAACAGCCTAGAATGACACACGCGCCCGGCCGAGCGCATCATCGGGCCAGCCTTGAGAGACACTTGGACGGGAAAGGAAGAA
>JAPYYV010021887.1:0-12913 GCA_030522625.1 Copidosoma aretas
CATAACATCAGCAGATAAAAGTCTATACGTTCACATATATACCATCAACAGTCAAAATAAATGCTTAAAGCCTGCATTGTGGCGTAGCGGTGTCCATGCATACCCAGCGTACCCCCTGCCATTAAATAAAACCAACCAACCAACCAGCTCCGGTTTTGTGTACTTCTCAGAAATGGCTCGTTCACAGAATCGGAGTTATCAAAAATTTTATCGGAGTGAGCCCGACCATCCATTAAGTATTTGCGAAAGCATTTTTCTAAATAATCATATTTCTGTTGACAGTTGTTGCTTTCTTTCAATTGTCATTTTTGATAATAGACTAAATAATAGTAATAAAATCAAGAAGTTAAAGTACATCAGCAATAATTATATTTTATTCGTCTTATTATTTTTAGCAATATTTTCAAAACGATCACACACCCTTGCTCCGTACAGAAATTCCGATACATCGCTTTTGCCCAGACATAATGGAAGTAAAGAAGACAGTGACATATATTGTAATAATTGTAAATTTCATCCATTTTCTAACAAATTTCAACTTATTATTCGGCATCTTACGTCACTACTAGCGCGGCTCGGTTATGGGACATACCTCTGTTTATTAGGATGTTTATTCATTTATCCTGATTATTTTAAAAGTTTCACTTGATAAGATATATTATTTTTCCACCTTCTAACCTCAAAATAGCACCTCCGCCGCTTTATTTTGGCTCTTAAATAGGTGGAAAAATAGATTCCGCAATCCGCAACTCGATCGTAAAGGCTTTTTTACGGACCTCGTTACGTCCCTCGCCTTCTATTCTAAGCCTTTCCAAACTCGTACGTAATCTACTATTTCCTACCTCGGGCCTTTTTGGAACCCTGGTACACCCTCGGTAGGAAAAACAGTGACCGCCACGGTCCCACAAAGTGCGATCCAACCAGGGCTACGTTGCGGACCCTCGGGCCGCAAAGTCACCCTGGAGGCGATCGCACTTTTGTGACGAAAACTACCAAAACCTGCCTGGATTCTGAATGTATCCCGCCACCTAAGGTACTTCTTTGGTCAATGGTAGATTAGAGCTGATAAGTACTACGTGTTTATTCATAATAAATTTAATTATAATCATTGCATATAAATTTTTAAAGTACAAAATACATTTTAAAAAAAACAAATACTTTATTTGGTGGAAAACTTCCGTTATACATTTATAATAAAAATATCTTGAACAGGCTCTTTTTTGATCGATTTTAGGTAGTTCAATGTAATAGCTTTTATAATTTCTAAAAAGTGAAAAATTTCGTTTAACAAATTTTTCATGAAAACTCGACCTCATATAAATGACTCCAAAACAGTTGGTCCATTAGTAACGAGAAACAGTGTAAAAAAAAAAAAAAATAACTAAATTTGATTTTCCTTGTCATGTCACTTGTTCATACATTTACCCTGGTATGATTTGAAATTTAGAGTGCACACAAATCATACAGTCACGTCGTTAATGTACAAGTATATAGGCTGGAAAAGAGGCAGCAAATATATATATATATATAATACACAATGATTTGTCGCCTAATCGAAGTAATGTTGCCCTTACTTAGAACCTAAGTATGCAATCATAATCGCAAAAATGAGCGAAACGCTCAAACATACGTGTCAGAAAGACGTCTCCGACAACGAGTCTTTCATCGACGCAAGGGCCGAGTTGTCGATCGGTGCCGACTGCCTCAGCCAGGGGTTTCTCTGCGACTCGTCTTCCATCTGACGCTTCGAATCGCTGCGATCGAGACTCGTGCAGCGTTTCCGTGGCGACGGAACCTTTTCTGTCTTATCGCCTGAATTGTTCATACTATTCGCACTCCCTGACGCGATGCCTGAAGTATCTGAGCCAGGTGTGTTCGCTCCCTCGGCTAGTACGTTTAAATCCGATCCAGATTGCTCAAAGTCACCGGTTCTCGAAGTAAAGCTCAAATCCACAGGACTAGCTGACAGTAAGCTTCTGGATAGATAGTATTCCTTGAACACGGTGGGATTCGTCGATACTGTCGTACACTTCGTAGTCGAGTTGGGGTCGTACTCTAGACACGTTACGAACGTATGCTGCTCTTCCGGGGTATCTTGGGTTTTCTCAATGTTTTCTTTGTCAGCTACTATATTTGCATATCTCAGAGTATCTGTAACTGGGGATTCTTTGATGCGCGACATGCAGGTGGTTTTTTGAGCTGGTAACTCGAGGTTCGATTGCAAACTGTTGGTGGAGTCGTATTGAGTAGAGCCATTGTTCAGGGTAGCTAGATTGCAGAGATTCGTAGTAGATGCCGAGACCATGACTGGCTTACGGCACCTCGGAGTCATCATTGTTTCCTGAAAAGTAATAATTGGGTCACTCAAAAAGCTTATAAGATTCTAGAAAAATCTTTTTTTTTAGTGATCGATCATTCAAATGATATTAATTTGCTAAAAAGAAAATAAAAAAAGCACAGGACTCGTTAGTCACATCATGCAAAGAAGCGCATATACCTGCATAGCCTTAGTCATTTTGGTAGCGCTTTGAGTAATGGGGCTCATGCTCCTCTCTTCGTCCGTAGTTATCGGCGTGAATCCGTACTCATTGACGGCACTCATACTCCTGGTAATAAAATTCGACGGCGTGGACGTGTGCGCGGCAAACAGATACCTCAATCGATTCTTGGTAGCCGGAGACAGTAGCAACGCCGCTGTTTCACTGCTCCACCTTTCGTCAGATGCTGTCGGATCCGACGATCCTTTCTTTGCTGGCGTCACAGTTACCACGACAGCTTTCTTTGTACTGCAATCGGTGCTGTCGACGTTTGAAGCGGCCACCTCGATGCCGTCATCTTCAGACTTTTTGCTGCAGATCTCTTGTGACGAGTGCTTGTCTTTATTCTTTTTCTGGGAGTCAGGCGACGATTCTTTGTCTTTGGTAGCGGTAGTGGCGGGTGTGTCAGGCGGCGAGTCTTTGCTGATGCTCAGATAGCTCTTGAGGATAATTTTGCTCTTGGACTTGTGGCTGACGGGCGTGTTAAGGCTACAGGTGCTGTTGCTCATTTGCTTCAACTTAAGCAGGTTGTCACTGTCCGACTGCTTCTGCTCCTGGTCGGGGACGTCGTAGCTCTCCAGATCGCTGAGCTCGTCCTCCGATTTGCTAAAGACTTTCGGCAATAACGTGGGACTTTCGAGAGACTGTAAGGGAGAAAGCGGAGAGATAGATATTTAAGCGACGAGCATTTGTTAGGCAGTTCTTGAGCTTTATAGATCAGATAAGTTTATGGATGTTTTGGTCTCTTGAGGCAAAAAACTTGTTATCAGTACTTTAAAAATTATTCGTAAAATAAAAATGTTTCTCCGTGCTGTTACAGGTTTGATAACTTATACAGAAAAAAAAATCATTGCATTCATCGTGCTACTGGTACTTACGTTCGTACTTACGTTAGACACAATATTCTCCTCGCTACTCGACCTGCTAAAGTTACAACCAAGTTTAACGTCGATCATTTTCTTGTGCAGCTTCTTCTGGAATATGCGTTTTTTAATCGAGTCACCGAAGCTGCGTCCAGCACCGCTGCCACTAACTGCGCCCGAGGAATTATGTTTGACGTGTCGTGGCGTGCCCTGACCATTTTCTTTGTTAAACTGTTTGACGAGCCGGCGCTTTTTGGAAGACTCTGGCATCGACTGGATGTGTGCGTAGAGCTGGGCGAGAGCTGCTTGCGTGTCTTGGGTCGCAGTCGCTTGAGCTGTCAGATTGCGATCGACGAAACTGAAGACCGTGTGGGCTGTGCCGATAGCGTCCGTTGTCGACTCATTCAACTGTCACAATAATTAATTAATTTAATGCACACATTGTGGTGGATAAATCATCAACGTTCAGAATTAATTTTCTTAATTTTCTCACACTGGATATTTGAGGACTCAACAATTTCTTCTCCTGTTCAACCCAAAACGCCCTAATATCAGTGGATAACTTGTGTGGGATTTCATACAGCTCCGTCCCCTTCTTGATCATGAAAGACACTAGACCTGACAAATTTTGCGAATTCATGTGCAATGCCTCTGGAGAAAGTTTTCTGGGACACATTAAATGTGGAGTAAACAGTGTCGCAAGAGTGTCACAATTCATTTTATTGCTGTTTTCGTGCTCCGCTACTTTTTTCAAAAGATTGAGTATCTGTTTTAATACGATTCTGTTTGGTGGAGGTAAAAGAAGCAGAAGTAGCTGAAGTGCTCGCAAAAGCCTTGAATCGTTGTTACAACTAGTACTGGAAGTACAGAGTTCTGAAAAGAAAAATTACTTCTACAATAACGTATATTATAGAGTCGAAAATTTATTGATACAAAAATAAAAAGCTTACCAGCTATCTGACAATACTCTGGGTAATGCAAATCCGTTAAAAGTGGTTCTGACAGATCTGCCAGATATCCCTTTAAAACAGATGCACAATCGTGTACACTGAATTTCCCTACATCCAAATTCAGAGGTGAGCCCTGATACAATGCAGTCTTTAGGTCCTGTTGTCTTGTCAACTTTCCAGTTCTTCTGAAAATACCCTCTTGAACTATAGCTGCAACAATAGAAATCACAAAATAACAACTTGTCCATTATTTTAAAGCATTGATGGAATGTGTAATGAACATCCAAGCTCTCACAATCCTCTTTGGCTAGAAATGCAATTAGCTGCTTCACTTGATTTATTCCTTCCTTAGTTAGTGAGGCACCTTCTGTACTTTTTTGCGTGTTCAGAGGAGGCTTGGATTTTTTTGAAAAATGCAATAGACCCCATTTTTTCAGTTTTGCTTTTTCTGTTCCTGTGTCATTTCTAAAAAAAATTAGGATGAATAATTTTATGCTCAAGTACAATGCACCAGTGCAAGCAAACTTTCCTTGCCTAAATTATCATTGAGATGCATGGATCATGCGTCAATATTATATTATATTATTTGTAAATTGACTAAAAGAGAAAATTTATGAAAAAAAAAAAAAAAGAAAAAATAGCTAGGAAATACAATGAATTGTTGTACCCGAAATGTCAGCAATATTTGTGGCTGAAATATTGAATGAGAGAAAAAGCAAAATGCAGTCATTATTATTATATGATCCAACGGCAACAATCAATAGCTGAATCCGTCACAAATTAAACAACACAAAGACAAATTCCAAGAAGAGAACGAAATTTCTCAATACAAAAATGAAACTGTCAAAAAAAACAACAATAGTAAATAAGCATGAAGCCTCACTCCTCCGTATTAAGATCCAGCTCGAAGGACAGGTGCATCTTGACGAGCGTGTGGAACTGCTCGGCGTAAACTTTGCGCATCCGGCTCGCCAAGTTCCCGTCCAGGCCGTCGTTGAAGTCCTCCATCGCTGCATAAGTACGTAGAGAAGAGACACAACCACTATCCTTTCAACCTCTCATCCCCGTCATGTGAAAAAAAGAGAAGTAGTCCTCCGCTCTCGAGAGGACCTTTTAGAAGGATCGTGAGTCGAATCGTTAGAGTTTAGCACGCGGCTCCGGGGCTCGACACATTTTTCGTACTCTCCGGTGAATAAAACGTAACAACAAGTAAGAACAAGCACACTAGGTCGCGCGTGACACTTGAATTGTGAGGAGGATGAAGGTGGTATTGTACGGGGGAAAAGGATCCAGGACGAACAATAACAAAACAGGCAGCACCGGTTACGCGAGTAATATCATCATCGTCGTCGTCGTGCTACTCGTGCTGCTCGCAACTGTAAATACGAATCCAAGGCTGGGGTCACGTGACACTGTAACCGGAGACTGCGCTCGGGGGACCGGGCTGGACGCCATGTTGAAAGGGTGGCGCTACGCGGGCGAGGGGGACAGGGGGTAAGGTCGGGGGCGATCTTATCCCGCCTGGATCAGGTAGTTTTTTTTTTTTTTTTTTTTTTTTTTTTTTTTTTTTTTTTTTTTTTTTTTTTTTATTCCATATTTTTTTTTTTTTTTTTTTTTTTTTTTTAACAATATAAAAATATATTTTTATAATTTTTTTTTAAATTTATGGACTTACATGATTCACTGGTGGCAATTGTGTGCGTTGCACAGCAGTTATTGCATAGAGTATTGGTAAAAAAATAATCGTAAAAATAATCAAAAGGAAAAATTACATTTACAGTTTCTTGGTCAGCTCTGGCACTGCCTTGAACAAGTCTTGCACCAGACCGTAGTCTGCTACTTGGAAGATCGGAGCTTCTGGGTCCTTGTTTATGGCCACAATCGTCTTGGAATCTTTCATGCCAGCCAAGTGCTGGATGGCACCGGAGATTCCCACCGCAATGTATAGATCCTGAGCAAAAAGTGAAAAAAAAAGATAGCAGTGACAAATGGTTAATGAACGAATGAAATCATAATAAAATCATGCTTTGCTCACAGGAGCAACGATCTTTCCGGTCTGCCCGACTTGCAGATCATTGGCTACGTAGCCAGCATCGACAGCGGCACGGGATGCACCGACGGCAGCGTTGAGCTTGTCGGCCAGCTTGTACAGCAGTTCAAAGTTCTCTCCGGACTTCATGCCTCGTCCTCCGGACACAACAACCTTGGCGGACGTCAGCTCCGGTCTGTCGGACTTGCTTAGCTCCTGCTTGACGAACTCGACGAGATTCGTCTTGTAGTCTCCAGCCGGGGCCTGCTCGATCTTGGCACTTCCCCCGTCAAGAGCAGCAGCCTCAAAGGCTGTGCCCCTGACCGTGACGACCTTGACTTTGTCCTGCAGCTGGACAGTCTGGATTGCGTTTCCAGCATAAATAGTCCTTACGAAAGTGTCGGCAGATTTGATACCGATAATGTCGCTCGTCGGCGAAACATCGAGGGTTGCTGCAACCTAAAAGTAATCGCTACCGATGATCTTTCTTTTGAAGAGTACATGGAAATTCATCATAGAAAAAAAAACAACAATCAACTCACTCGGGGCAAGAGCGCCTTGCCGAATGCACTGGCACCAGCGATGATGTGACTAAAGTTGTGCTGCTTCTGGGCAGCGATGATCAGCGGAGTCAGAGCCTCCGGAATGAAGCCCTTGAAGGCGTCGCCCTCGGCCACGATGACCCTGGCGACGTCTTTGGCCTTGCTGAGTTGCTCGGACACGGGGCCGCACTTGGTGCCAGCTACAAGGACGGTGATGTCGCCCCCGATCTTCTTGGCGGCGGTCAGGACGTTCTGGGTTATCGGGAGGACGGTCTCGTTGTTGTGCTCGGCTATCACGAGGGTCGACTCGAATCTTTGCAGGATCGTGGCAAACTGTGTGGGCAAAAAAAAAATAAAGATAGTAGTTTCGAGGTTAAATGAGAAGATAAGGATGTGTGTGGAAAAAGTGCGCGGGTGCTTACGCTGGCGTTGCTCTTCAGGGTCCTGCAGCAGGTGGTGAACATTTTTACGACAGTTTTCTGTTTTCCTCTCTTTACTCTCCGACCAGACGAAGTAGGGTACAGTGGATAAACAGTGGAAAATCGGAGAGAGAACACAGGTCACAGAGCCCACGTCAAAGCTTTTCTGCTGTGCTTTCTACTTATCTTTTTCTTTCTAACTTTTTTTTTTTAAAGAGTGGGAGAAGATTAATCATCTTCGATAGATGATCTAGTATTGGGGGCAACAAGTTTAGTGTGGTAAGCAACAAGTTGTGTAATTAATATTTTTGCTCGTATATTTTATTTATTATAGCAGTTGGATGGCTTTTTACATTTTTGTTTATATTTTAAAAGTTTGCCATCAATAAAATAGAATATGCCTATAATAAATTATAATTCATTTCAGCATGCAAACAAAGCTTAATTCAATTTTTTTATCATCGTGCCCTTATTCTTGACACATATCTCTATCTACAAATACTTCAAGATTTGCTTCAATTTTTTATTTACTTCACTTCTCTGAATTTTAAAGCAATGACTTGGCATATATTCATAATGCACTCATTATAGCTAGTCTGCAAAACTTACCACATTAGCTAGTCCACGATTGATGCATAACATATAATAACATGTTATTTTTGGATAAAAAATTATTAAAAAAAAAAAGAGTTAACAACAATTAAAAATACGATACGATATTTTATTCCTATGAATACGATCAAAATATTCTAAAAAATATTGAAAGAAAAATTTTAAAAAGGTAATCAAAAGAATCTGCATCAACATTCCTTCGGTATCGGCAAAGTGTAATGCAATATTTTGGGATTTTCCACATCGATCTCGTGCCAGTCGACTAATGATCGCGTAACACTGATGGTGCACTCCTCTCTCCAGGCATTCTCTTGAATCGAGTTCAAAGAGCCCGTCCAAGCCTAAAAAAATGTTTTCCTTATTTTTAACTCTCAGCCCATCAAATATACAAGAAAAAATAATCAACATCGAATTATCTTTTCCCCATACTTTTTCGCAATGATCAGCCCACTGGTGTATCATTTGGTTCCCTCGAGCGAAAGCTAATTTTTTTGCCTCCCGCAAGATCGCCAGGCCCTTTTTCCTGCGACACCGTGCCATATTGTAATACGCGTTCATAAGCATGTACCTGCAAATTCGGCGATGAGTTTTTTTTTTGCGCCTTTTCACACCTCTGCACATTCAATGTAAATACACGCGCGCACCTCGAGTCCACGATTTTCACGACCTTGCGTATGTCATCCATGATCTTGTGCTCTTTTTTTATTTTCTCGAGCAACATTGCGGCATCCTTTACGTTTTTGTTTTCCATTCTTGCAACTATACACATATTATACATACGTTATAGACTCATGAATGTCAAAATTTTTTTTTTATTTCTCACCGTAATTGATGATCAAGCCTTCGAGCTTCTTCAATTCCGTGATAGCACCGGTCACCGTGTAATCGGTAAACTCGGCAATGCCTCGCTGTAAAGAAAATTAAGATGGTCATCGCTTTCGGAAAATTTTCTCGATCCATCGTATAAGTACACATCACGCAATACCTGTCTGTCTTGCCAGGCAAAGGCAGATTCCCAGTCGCTGATTCTTATGTACCTTTCAGCGATATATCAGAAGATAAAACGTATAATTGTGTTATTGTCAATAAGTATCTTCTAAAATATATAAATAAATTAAAATCAGACATTTAGACGATGTTGCACTTACCAGAGCCACATGCAGGTGAAAAATCTCTTGGAAGCCTCAAAGTCCTTGACATTCGTGATCTTGCTGCTCTCCTCCTGGTAGAACTCCTCGCACTCGCGCAGCGTGACGATCGAGATCCCGGACTCCAGCAGCAGATCGACGCACAGCGAGTAGTACCACGTTTTGCCCGACAGATCGATATTGTTGTTTTGCGACACGAACTCTGGAAATACATCGGCCCCGCAGAGGGGAAAATACATTCAATGTAAATTTGTGTCGTTTTGTCGCGCTTTGAAAAACACAACGATGATGATAAATTGCGTGTCATTGATCGATATAATGTCATAGAGCCGATAAAAACTAAAACAGAAATAGAATTAGCGATTAAGTTGATCATTCTCTTGCGTAATGAATAAAAAACAAAAAACATTTCACGATGCACCTCGTTTAAAAAAGATCAAGTGCGATTAAAATCCATACAAGTACTACATATCGATTACGAATCATACGAAACGATTCGGTTACAACCATCATCCAAATTCAACCAGCAGCTGTCTTTCAACGCGTTTTTTTCATCAAGTATTAGTCAATTATACCCAATTGCCTCAGCATCCCCACGGCCTCGGCGAACTTGCCCTGCGACTCGACCAGCTGCACGAGCCTCGGCAGCAAGATCAGCCGGAGATCGAGCGAGCGCGTGGTCGCGGCCAGTCTCTCGGTCACGTGGCCGATGCTCGCGGCCGCCCGTCTCATGCCTCGCACCCACCGCGAGCGAAAGATGCCCGTGTAGAGCTCGGCCACGGCGATCAGCTCCTGCAGCTCGATCGACCCCTGCCTCTGGTTGCACAGGTTTATCGCCTCCGTCTCCAGCAGGGGTATCATCGTGCTGTGTGCATACATATAGCACGCGGTCGATGTACGATTTTGCATGGAAAAAAAAACAAAAAACAACCAGGACAGGCTCACTTGTACTGGTGGGCGTGCGCGGTGATCATCATGTGGGCGTAGGACGTGCACAGGACGAAGAAGTCCTTGCTCGACTCGAGGGCCACGTTCAGGCCCCAGATAGCGGCTAGCTTGGCGTGCTCGTGCATCTCCCTCAACTGTACTTGTAATCACCAGCAGGGTTAAAAAATAATAGTTTAATTTATTCCCAATCGAACAATTCATTTGAATTCTTGATCGCTGTCGAGTTGCGTGAATTGACACCGACCCTGTAAACGGTGAACATCTGCGCGAGACAGCTGGCGAACTGGTCGTTGTACCTGGCCGCGTCGTCGCTCAGACTGCCGACCCTGAAGCTCCTCAGGCAGGTGAGCATGAGGAACTGCTGTTGCAGCAGGTAAGCCGATTTCAGGCCGATCGAGAGGCGATTGGCCGGAAAGGTGTAGCCCATGGTCTTGAGGGTCGATTCGAAGCACAGCATCGCCTCGGCCGGGAGGCCGCTCTCGAGGAAGCACTGGCCCCGCAGCGTCTGGACCTTGCCCTTCAGGCACGGCAGGACGACCAGGGCGTTCTCCGGCGAGTCGTAGACCTGCGGCGCGTAAGCGCGTGAAATTATGCTGCACAGTTGTTTTCGGCTCCACGCGAGTTTTCTTAAATAATAATAATAATAATAATAATAATAATAATAATAATGTTGTAGAGATACGAAGCGAATTTTCGAAAAAAAAAAAAAGAAAAACAACGATCGTCCGAATCTCTGTTACTAGTTATAGATACAGAGTATACACTAGGCCATATTTTTATGTTACGCTTGTGTGTGTGTGTCACATAATATATTATAAGTACCAAATCGATGAGCTGATCGGCCTCGCGCAGTAACTTCATGGCCTGGGGTATGTTGAGGGTGGATAAGCAGACCTCGACGAACTCCAGAATCGCCACCAGCAGCAGCCGTTTGATTCCTGCCCACTCGGCATACGATTGCACGCGCATTAAACTTTTTTACCCACCGATCGCAATATATAATCGCGATGCGACGAACATTCGGTGAAGAATTATTGCTTTTCCAAAAATCACGTATCACCTATGCCTCGGCAGTGCTCCATCACGTGCGTGTACGTGGTCAGTAGGATCAAGTCGCACTCGCAGTTGGCGAAGTCGACCTGCGAGAAGACCCGCGTCGGCGACTTGTCGATCGGCCGGTAGGCCCGAAACCAGGACAGTCCCTCCTCGTCGGCTCTTGAGTTTTCTGCGCACGAACGATCAACGAGTTTGTTTTTTCCTTCGTTCGAGAGCGCGCTCTGTTGGGGGAAAAAAGGTCACCGCTACTGCCGTCGTTCTGCCCCGTAGAAGCGGCTTCCTCGGCACCGCAGGCCAGATTGGCGGCCGAGTCTTGGAGCTCGAGGAGGACGGGATCGATGATCAGTGTTCGCTTCCTCGCGGCCTCGCCGAGGGCCGTTTTGCCGAGTAGCTTGTTGAACTGGCCGCCCCCGCAGTAGGCGCACCGGCGGGTGTTCTGCTGCAGGTAGCGCAGGGCCTTGCTGTGGAACTCGACCTTCTGGTTCTCGGTCAGCAGTCTGTGTAGGGCACCGGGCGATCGTGTTTTTATACTCATAGTGTCTTTCACTACGTCGATGCTGTATCATTATATATTATTCTCGAACAAGCGTTACGATTTCTTTTCGATCTGAATAAAAACGATGAAAAAAAAAAAAAAAAAAAAAAAAAAACAAATTATTCTAATCAACCTTAAATATAATATACCTGTAAGTCGTCTCGCGAAACATGTCCAACTTGAACCTCATCATGCCGCAGGCCGCGTAATTCGGCAAATCGGCGAGGGCAGCTGAACGAAGAAAAAAAAAAAAAAAAAAAAACAATACCCGTATACGTATGAAAATTCGTTCGAGAATCTATTCGCTTCGCAAGCTGCGGATAATAAATATGCCTATACATACGTGGTACGACGACGCCCTTGCACCCGCAGCGCACTTGTATGTGCTGGCTGGGAACGTGCAGCTTCTTGAACAGCACCGCCGGACCGGGACTCCTGGTGAAGTCCCCGACGGCGCAGCCGATTATCCGCAGCTCGAATAGCTTGACGACACCTTGGGTGCGCATCACGGCGAATCGTTACAAGACGTACATTAATTCGCGCATCATCGACAAATTGTAAAATCGATCGGTTCATTTACACAGGGCGATATCGCGATCGGACGTTCCCTGCATCAGTCTCTCGAGCATCTTGCGGTCGACTATCTCGCCCAGAACGGCCGCGCATTTCAGGAGAAACTGATCCAACGGCGTCAGGGAGTCGTACAGTTTTATGAGGATACCTGAGTAAAGTCAGCCCGAACTTTTACGCTGGTGCAGTACACAAATTTACGAGTATTAGGGTAAAAAAAAAAAAAAACAGATTTCTATATATGGGTGTATCAAAATTTACTGTCCATCCTCGTCTCGGAGTCGACCTCTCCCACCACAAACTTGGCGGTGAGCACGCAAACGTGGTACTTGGAGTCGTTGCCCGGCTTGTTCCTGTTGCCGTCATTCGTGCTCTCGTCGAGATAACTCTCCTGTTTTTTTTCAAAAGCACTTTGCATTGTTTGGATTGAAAATTCAATAAACGCATCGCGCGCTCGATCGTATACTTGCTCTGAACGTCGACTTGAACATCTTCCACATGTCCCGGTCTGGCTTCTCCAGCGATCGCGCGTCGAAGGTCGGCTGACCCGGTGCTCTGCCGATTACGATACATCGTTTTGGTGTTTCAAAAAAGAGAAAGAAACAAAAAACCGATAGAATCCGTACGAAATCGGTATACTCATCGGCACCTTCTCAGCATCCTCGACGAGGGCGCGACGAGGCCCGCGTCGTCGATCTCGCGCC
>JAPYYV010021889.1:0-16844 GCA_030522625.1 Copidosoma aretas
TCAATAGTTAGTTTTTCTGCCTAATCGGTAATGTAGTGTTTAGGGCGCATCTTTAGCTCATTCTGATGAGGTCACCATAAGAGGTGACGAAACGTCAATATAAATGAAAATAAAGATGCTCCTTTCAACCAATTACTTTGGACTGTTCTGATTATTTATTGTTAATTCTCACTTCGGAGCAAGATGATGGTGATGACTAGAATTGTCATCGTGGTTCAAATAAAGTCCTAAAAATTGTTTAAATTTTTCGCACTTGGTCTTGGATGGTTTTTTACGGCTACAATTTTTTCGGGCTTTGTTTTATCTATTAGTCGCTAACTATGTGGCATGATTTAGGAATTATTTAAGGCTTCTACTCTCGATTTACTTGTTAAATTTTTTCCTCAGAATGTAAGCTGAATAACACATTGCAAGATGCGATACATTGTAAATCAAAGAAAAAAAATTCTTCGAATGATTACTTAAGCTACTAAAGATAAATTCACGCTGATTAACAGAGATTTTATTCATTAGTTACAATGTATCTCAGAGAGAGTTTTGACTCTAGATTACAAATAACATCTTTAAAGAACAGAGCTGATATCACCATTAAAAAGTTGGATCAACGATGATCTCAGGAGGAGTTATGGACTTAAAATCTTTTATAAATAAACACTAAATTTATCAGTAGCTATGATCATTAAAACAGGATTGACGACATAATCTAAGGAAATAGGTTGACAATAACGCTTTTGCTTGAGTGCGCTACAGGAAGTTTGGTATCCAGAAGTCAGAATACGTTTGATTTAATGTTATACAGCACCGGGTCGACTACGATGCTGTCTCTCGTGTGCGCTTTAGAAAGTTTGGTATCTAAGTACAAGAATACGTTTGATTCGAGATTATACTGCACCAGACTATCACGCTCTTTCTCGAGTGCGCTACAGGAATTCACAATACATGAGATTTTCACGTAAGTTAATTATGGTGGATAGTTACTTTAAATTTTATTTATTCTGACCCCTGAATATCAAACTTTCTATTGCGCACTCGAGAAACAGCATCATCGTTGGTCTGGTGGAGTATGACCTCAATTACACCTGGATACCAAACTTCCTGGAGATTGCTTGAGAAACAGTGCTGTAGTTCATCTAGTAAAGTATCACATCCAGTAACGCGTACTATAACATCTGAACTTAGAAAATATAATAATTACTTGTTATGGCACGTAGAACAATGACTTGTAACTCTAGAATGATCTAAAACGTATACATTTATAAAGCTTTCAATACAACCTAAAGTAATGAGTTATCCATCAAACGAACAATTTAATTATTATCTACTCCGAATGATTCTTGTTTTAAAATGCTAAGGAGGACATACTAGCATCTATTTGTGGGACCATGAACTGATATTAGAATGCTGTTTGTTTAAAGATTCCCGTTCTGTGCTTCTTCAGCTATTGCGGGATTCTTTGCGGAGTCTGTTTCTAGCAGTGTTTTTAATTTCCTTTTTTTTCGTGCCCTTTTATGACATAAACGTGACTTGACATTCCTCCGATGCTGGTATTTTATGACCTTGCTGGTTTGTTTCTTCCTCCTTGAGCTGCGCTACTCTTCCTATTCGGCACAAATTATGCTTTTTTGTCTACTTTTGGATCTTGCTTGACGCTATGGAAGCACAGTCGATAAACTATAAGGATTCTGGTTCAGAATTCTGATAGGGTTTTTCGATCCGGCGGCACCTAGCTAGTAGTTATAGCTAGGTGCTAGTAGATTTTTACCCCAGAAAAATAATTTTTCAAACTACAACTAAAATTATAAATATAACTAAATGAAGAAGAAAAGGTTTGAAACTAAAATTAAAATCATAAATATGATTGAATAAAAAAAAAGTTTACAACTAAAATTGTTAAATTTACAATTAAATAAAGAGAAAAAAGTTTAAAACTGCAATTAAAATAATAATTATAATTAAGAGAAAAAAATTGTCTCCACTATTTGTAGTCATCATTTTGCACTGACTCCATGGACTCAGGAAAATTAAGTAGAAACTTTTTGTGAAGTCTGACGTCATAATAAGCACGTTTGGCCTTATCTGATCCATAATGATAAGGACAAAAAGTGTCCAACATTATTTTGTCAGTTAGAGGATAGCCTAAATTTGTCATGTCAGAAACTTTGAATTTAAACATCTTTAACCATTAATTATTCAAGGAACCGAATACATATACTTTTTTAGCATCGAGTAGTTATTCTCGAAGGATCGCACCTATAGTGTTGTATAGGTAATTTTCTGATGCCCATGAGATACCATGAAAACTGCGTTCCAGCTGAATGTTTTCTCTCTTGTACTTGTCTGAGAGTCGTTGTGTTATTCCTTATTGAATTAAGACGAAAAAAACTTATCTTGCGTTTGTTTTCTGCTAATCTGTCTTAAGTTTTTTGGCATTTCTGTAGTTGAACTATTTTAAACATTCACAATCGTATTACAATTAGAGCATGCATCGAATTAGTTTATCATTTTGTCAGAATTCGAAACTTTTTAAATTTTAAAATTTTTAGGTAATCTTACCAGGGAGTTCACCATTTATTACAACTTTATTGTTAAGTTTGATTAATCATATGACTCCTATAGAAACAGACAAAATTAGCCTGATATGATAAATAACAACGATTTAACAATAATACAATTTTTGTTAACTAAGATTTGACAGCTACTTCTAAAACATTTGCTTATTCTTTGTAACTTAATTCATATTATACAATAGAATTAAAATAAAACTTACCTAGTACACTAATTTTAGCTTTGGACGAGTAGGTAGTACCATAGTTATTAGAAACCATGCACTGGTAACGCCCAGCTTGGTCATTTGTAATATTGACTAAATGAAGAACAGATGAGGCCATAGTTAACCCATCGGTAGGAGTCAGCATATTGTTCGTTTGTAGTGAATGATTATTCAATTCAACATTGTCTCTCTTCCAAGTAAAGTTTAATGGCGCGTCTGCGGTGCTTTTTGCTCGACATTTTAATGTTACATTATCGCCTTTGATACTTATTTGGCCTTTGGGCTCTTCAACAATTCGTGGCTTAGGAAAATCGTCTGCATACAAATCGTATAATTATTATTTAACTCCGTGGTATGAAAAAATAAATTTTTTTAATGTACAATGACTTGAATGAATAATATAAGAGGGTAAACTAGTCAAACCACAGTACTATCCATGTTGATACAGTATAGTGTAAAATACGATAAAAATCGGTATTTCAAACTGCTCCTAAAAAGTTGACTGCAAGTGATAGCTCATGGTAGTTTAGAGTACATACACCAAAAAATTGACTTGGTTAGTAGTTGTGTACCAGTGAGCATGTGCGCACGGGAGGCTCCGTATAAAGTAGCATGAATTGCGTATTTTAGTATTGGAAACATAGAATGGTAGCGTTGAATAGTTAGTTAGTAGTGTAAGGAATAAGTTGTTGTGTAAGGTTTATAAGGAGTACATCCTTTTTAAGCAAAAAAAGTAAGTAGAAATGTGCAAGTGCGTGAATTAAGGTTAGGGCGATAGGATACCATGCGGGATACAGCGTGCGTGAAGCTGTGGAGGTAAAAATACCGAGTGGAGACTTTAAGTTTGGAGACATTAAGTGCTATTAAAATGGATAAGGACAAAATCAAAAGTGGTGCAACGTCAAAGTTAAGGAGTGAAAAAACAACGCAGGCAAAGGAGGTAGAGAAAAGTGGTAATAAGTCACAATTGACGCTGGACAATCTAGTGAGAAAAGTCGTAGTCGACGATATGTTTAGTACTTCAGGTTTAAGGAAGTGCGTAGAAAGGTTAAAAATAGACATGGATAGGTCGGTGCACGAAGAAGTGGAAGCAGCAAAAGTAAGCTAAATTATATGTCGCGAAGGTAAGAGGCAGTCGAAAAAAGGATAGAGAGTACAGCTGTTAAAAAAACCGAAATAGAAAAAAGGCTAGGGGAGGTAGAGAGCGCGGTACTGGAATACGAGGGGCGGGACGGAAGCGGCATAGCGGATGAGACGGGCGGGACGGTTTCGATAGTAACAAAGCAGGCAGCGCGAACGAGCGGGACCACGGTGCTAAGTAGTGCAAACTTCTCGGGGTCCGAAGCAAAAAATATAAAGCGTATCGCTCACGAAAAATACCGGGCCAACCGTCAGAATAATATTGTGGTGAAAGGGTCAAGAGAAGTCTCAGACGTTAAAAAAAGCATAGTAAATCTGTTGACGGAAAAGTTCAGATTCGGCGCAGACATTCAAAATAATATACTGGAAGTAAGGAAAGTAGCTCATGTGGTGGTTGTAAAATTAAATAGTTTTGACAAAAAGAAAGGTTTTGCAAAGAAAAAAGATACTGGTAGGCTCAAAAATATATATCCAGAACGATTTGTGTTTTGAGAACTGGAAATTACAAGGTGAAATATTCAAATGGGTTAAGGCTCGTATAGAGAACAGCCATAAGGTAAAAATAGTATACAAGAAAGTTATGTCTAACAACAAGTGGTACAAATGGGAGGAGAGAGAGGCAGCGGGAAAAAAAATGTGTAGTGTAGAAAGAGTAGATCAGACAGTCGGTAACCAACAAATCAATTTTCAGTAACGGCCCAGGTTATCAGCGAGGAGTATGAAAAAAGTAAACCGATGAAGAAGGGTGAATTTATATTTTAAGATTGCGCGGGAATTTTGAAATAGGATAGGGATTTTTAGAATTTCATTGAAAACAATGATTTTGTTAGTTTATGCGAAACGTGGCTGAAAGAAAAAAGTTCGGTTTGTTTTAATGATAAATTGTCAAAAGATTTCGTACGGAAATGTGTAGCAGCAAGTAGGGAAAATAAAAAGAAGCGAGCATAAGGTGGTTTTCTAATAGGTTTAAAAAAAAACTGGATGGAGAACAAAAATGATGTTAACTTCTGCGTGGAAGAAGGTATAGTTAAGTGTAAAGTATAATTAAATAAAAAAATTGTAAATGTATGGTCAGTGTACAATTCTGGTAATTTAAGAGATATTTTAGAAAGTATAGCATTTGAAAAAATAGATGTGGCAGAGAATTCAGTTATTGTCGGAGATTTTATTATAAGAACGGGTAATCTGGGGAGTTCTCTAGATGTAGGAGCAAGAAAATGAAAACAGAGGATTAGTTAATATAAAATCATTAGTAATGAGGGAGAGCAATTGATTAAAGTAATTGAAAATAAAGGGCTCACTATCTTGGATGGGTGGATAAAGGGCGATAATGAGGGGGATTTCGCGTATATAGGAGCTAGAGGAAATTCAGTGATGGACTACATTATGGTGGATAGGTGCATGCTAGATTGGACATAACATTTTAAGGTAAAAGGGAGGGTGGAATCGGATCATTTAACCTTATGTATAAATATCGAAATGAGAAAAGAAAAAAATAGTTTGCAAAAAGTTACACAGGAAAAAAATTAGTATTTGCATGGTCAGAAAAAGATATTATAAAATTTAGAAAAGGGGCTGAAGACCTCTGCAGAGGTAAATACAGAAGAATCAGTCAGTGTGGAAGAGACATGGTCTGATGTAAAAGATATTGTTAATATGGCAATTATGAAGAAAAAAATATTAATTAGGCCATGGAGATTAGATGAAAGAAAGTGGTAGGACAAAGCATGTAAGATTAAAAAAAAAAAAAAGGCAAAAAAGGCAAAATAAAAATGGAGGGGAGAGAAAATAAAAAAAAACGAGGAATGAAAAGAAAGGAGAGAGAGAAAGAAAAAAGAAGAATTCGAAGAAATGGAACAAGGTCAACTTCGAAGCATTAAAAACGAATCAGATGTGTGGAAATTCTTCGGAAATATGAAGAAACAGAGAAGTTTTGAAAAGAATGATATAACACTGTAGGAGTAGAAAGAACATTTCAGGATGCTTGTAGAGGGCAGCATGGAAAAAAGGTTCGAAGAAAAAAGAGACCTTACCATAGAAGAAGACCTAAGGTCTAAAGAGATCTTGTACACGGAAATCCTGCAGGCAACCTTAGTATTAAAAAAGAAAAAAGCAGCTGCCATGGATAAAATCACAAACAAAGTTTCAAAATATAGCGGAAGAAGCTTATTCAGTAAATTTGTAGGTTCACTGAATAGAGTTTGGAAAGGAGAAGGGTTCCCGGGGGATTAGAGAGTAGCAGCTATTGTTTCACTGTACAAGAAAGGTGATACAAATATACTGGGATCTCCTACACGGGGATCTCTCTTCTATCAACAGCTTATAAAGTATATGCGGAAATACTAAGAAAAAGTTTAGTTGAAGATATAGAAGAAAAAGAGATACTACCAGAACGGCAGGCAGGGTTAAGGAAATAAAGGCTACTATGAATAACGTGTATATTTCAAACTACGTTGTTCAGGTGACCTAGGCACAAAAGAAGAAGGTATACGCTGCCTTCACAGATTGGACACGGTTTCAAGAGAAATGCTTCGAAAAGTGATGAAACAAGAAGGGATTAGGAAATATTTAATTGAGAGAATAAAAGAAATCTACGAAGAAACTACAGTTGCTGTAAAAGTTGAAAATGTGATGTCAGAAAAAATTTGGAGTGCGGAAGGAGTACGGCAGGGGCGTGTTTTGAGTCAAATTTTGTTCTGTTTATATTAAGCATCGTTAGAAAGAGAATTTAAGGCTAGGAATGTTAGAGGGCTGGTTAAAGGAGGTATAAGGGTTTGGTCTTTAGTTTATGCTGATGATTTGGTCTTGCTAGCACTGAATAGAGAGGCAACGCTAGATATGTTGGGTACGATGAGAAAATTTCTGGATAATTTAAAGCTGATTTTGAGCACTAAAAAAACAAAAATCTTAGTTTTTAACAGCAGGAAAAATAGAAGCAAAGACAAATGGGTTTACAAGGGTAGGGAAATAGAAGAACTAAAAATATTTAAGTATTCAGGTTTTACGTATAATAAAGAAAGCACTTATAAGGAGCCCATAAATGAATTAAAAGTAAAAGGAATTACAGCAGCAAAGAGAACATGGGGTTAAGGAGAAATGTGGTACAAGAATGACTTGAAACGGAGGAAATTGCTTTTTGATTATTTAGTTAAAAGTTCGGTGTCTTATATTGCAGATATATATGGATAGGCGGAAAAAAAAGAATTAGAAAAGGGACAATTAGATTATTATGAGTGGGTTTTAATACTATATTTCTGTACACCGAGATACATAGTTTATAGGGAAATTAATTGTGTAAAAATCTGTAACGCGTTAAGAGATAGAGCGATGAAATTTGAAAAAAGGATAAGCGAATTGGAAGATCATATACTAGTTAAACTGTGTTTGAGAGAGAAGAAGAAGTTGGAGGAAGTATATTTGTACAGCCAAGAAAGAGAAAACTTAATTAATACGTTGGGGTAGAGCACGTTAGCGATAAATGTTTATACCAGTGAAAGTAGCAGGGTATGGGATGAAGTAAGGAGAAGGATGTTTGATGTGGAAAATCAGTATTTAGATTATAAGATAAAAAATTCCAAGTATAACGAGAATCATATTAACTCTTAACTTGAAAAATTACCAAAGTATTTGGAAAGGTGCAGAAAACAGTGATATTAGTATTGGAGCCAGGATTATATGCGGTAATATAGGGTCTGGAAACAACTATTGGTTAGAAGAGTCAGATACAACGTGTAAATTTTGTAATAAAAAACAGGTACCACGGATCATACAATCAATAGATGTTAAATAAGTGCAAAATGGCGAGAAAATCAAGAGGGAGTAAAAGGAATTATAAATATATATGTTACTAGTGAATTAGGCGTAATTAAAGTGATAAAATTATTCAAAAGATATGAGACAGAATATAAGAAATTAGAAATTGAGAATGTGTAAACGGAGCCTTTAGTGTAAATGAGTGTAATATAGTATTTTAGGTATGGTGTGAGAGTGAGTATGGAATATGCGTATGGTTAAGAGAACAATTTTTTGTAAACTTAAGTCCTTATCTGGGCCAATTGGCTGATAATAAATAAATATATGTATACAACGAAAAATTTTCAATACAAAAGTGCCTAATAGAAAATTCGAAAAAAATCGATGATTAAATACACCTACAGCAATGCTATTTGAAGCTTATGGTCATCTAAGTTACACATTCAAGAGTCTACGATCGAAAGAACAACATATTGATCAAATAGTCTGAACCGTCATATTCTAATAATTTATGAAATATTTCATAACAACTAATTAGTGTCCATCACTTAGTTTGTGTGAACGTATATAAATTTATAAACAATAAAATTTGTTAACTGGATTATTTGTCTGATTTTTTGCAATCCATGTTGGTATATTACGTAAATAATTCAAGATAGCTCTTTCTAACGCTAACATTTTAAATGTTCTCACCTTACCTCTCTACTTGCTCATTTATTATTTGAATAAACAGTTAAGGCACTTCGTAATACAATAAACTCTTTATTGACAAAGTTTAATTCCTGCTTGATTATTAATGAAAATCAAAGACTGTTTCATGCACGTGTTGACATGATCAACGCAGTTTCTTAACACACTACTTACAAAGCTTTTAATATTACATAAACAATACACTTGAAACTTTCACCAATAAAAACAATGGTATAAAAGCAAAGTAGATAAGTATTTGTCATTTGTAATAAAAAAATTATTTTAGACGCACGTGAACTTAAAACTAAGTTAGAAAAGTTACAATTAAGTAATGTGGTACTACTAGGATATTTTTCATGCCACCCAAAACGTTGATCTTAAATGCCGTAATCATGAACTCAGAAAGACCACTTGTAGATGAAGATTGGGTTTCTAAAAATACCAAGGTACTAGCTTATGCTTTAGATAACTTTAATAAGTTATGACAAAATCCTACTTGAATATTTACTAAAAAAAAATCATAAATAAATTCATAGCTTATCATAACTACGTTTAATCACAAACAGTTTTAAGCCAAAATTGAAAAAATTGTTTCATTTACCGAGAAAGATTCAAGTATATTAAACAAACTTTGAATTATTCAAAGGATGCGATCAAGTTTTAAAAATCGCAAGATTCTTCACATGGCAATTTTAATTAATAACTTCACAATACGTAAATGAAATTTTGGGACTCTACATTTAGTGACAAAAGATTGAAAAACTATTTATTGTAGAAGCATTGTGCTCTAATGCACATTTTAAGTCATTTTTTACTTTTCATCTGCTATAAAAACCCAATAAGTGATTTAAAGATTAAAACCTGTCTGCAAACATTAACTATTCTTTCTCTCGTTTTTTTCAAATGTGAGAGATGGTTTCAGTTTAATTTACGTTCAATCTGTAAAAATATGCGATTTTTCATAAATACGTGTCAATAACTTTTTATTCTGATACCATAGATCTACAAAGCTTTAACCAAGTTATTTTGACATCAATCTTTATCAGTTCGCGAAGTTTTATTTACACCCGAACAGTCATTTAAATAATAACAGTACAGCCTTGATTGATTTTAAAATTTTGTGGAATAGTATTTTTTCAATTCATTCAGAAAAAAAAACTTTCGTCAGCGAATCAGACAGAGGTTGTATCTTAAGTAAGAGAACTTCAGTACATAATTGATTATGGGATTTGTTCATTGTTGCGAAAGTAACGATATGTACGTGAAAAATCTAAAAGTACGATATTTATTTTTACAAAAGACGATCATATTGTAATAAAATAAATACAAGTAGAGAAGCTATAATGCCACTGAGCCATCCTGTTACCGGGCCACACAGATACAAGATCATCCCTACTAGCGCTATACCAGAACAGGTACACCCTTCAGCACGTGCTGTTGAACGGGCAGGTTTTTACCCTCTCCCGTGTGCACATCAGGATTTTACCCCACCCGCGCGCCTCTTTTTTTAGCGCCTCCTCACCACTGCCCCTTTATTCTCCCTTCCTGGCCCCTGAACTTTTTGATCCGCTCCGCCCCCTCCCTGGTGATTAATCATTCTGAGATACTACATCGCGATAGTATTTCTCACTTATTTTCGAATACACTTTTTTTTTGCAGTTTTCCCTCTTTCTTACTTGTATACATCTTATACCCTCATACTTTTATAGCAGCCATTAGTGCAGAGACCCACTAAGTTGACTATTATGCTAGAGACCGTAGTTTGAGACCGATGTCGGGGAGAATTTATTCTTTATTTTTAAGTATTTTTTAATTTTCATACAAAAGTAAAAAGTAAAAAGTGAATTTAAAAAATTATTAAAATAATTTTTGAATTTGAAACTGAGTAATAAGTGAATGGTGGCCCTGAAACGGGTCGATGATACAAGTGCGGAGAGAGGCCTCGGCGCATCATAACCCCACCGCGCAGGCATACTTGCTACAGAAGGTACTTCCCATCGCCTGTGCGTGGCTATTTCGAAAGTACCCTCGCCAGCACAAGCGTCGGAGTAGTTACTCCAGATTCAATAAAACGAAGTTGCCCATAAAATTAGACTCATTAGACATCAAGGAAGCGCTCAAGCAGCATGGAGAACCAAGACTTGTCCTCCTCGCCCTCCAAGCACTTGAGCCACCCATAGAGTTCCAGTTAGACTTTAACTTCTGGGCCGTCAAAGTAAACCTGCCTTCGGATGAAGACTTTTTTCTCGCCAATTTGGGCTTGACAAAAGCGGAAGCAAGCTGAAGGACAAAAAGGAGGAGGAAAAAGAGTACGCCTGATTTCGAAAGGACAACTGCAACGTGGACGAGGGCATGGCCGACGACAAAGACAAGGAAGAGAAGGATGACATGGACGAGGATGTAGACAATGATGACGGAGAAAAAAACGACATAATTACTATTGACAGTATTGATAGTGACAATGACGGCGGACCCTCGACAAAAAGACAAAAGACGGAAGCATACGTCGACTTTTCATCATCAACCAAGAAAGACGATGCGACGCAGACCGACAAATTATCGTAAGATTCCTTTTAGAAAACGTTAAACTGATCAGACCATTGTGAGGCCACAAAACATTTAACGTGAGAGCTGGACCTAAAGAAAAATATTTTTTTAAATAAGAAATTTTAAACACCAAGCCAACTAAAAATGTACAAATGTTTAAAGAAAAATGATTGTTAATTTTAAACATTTTTTCGACGAAGTGATGCAAAATGAAAAAATGTGAAATAATTTCTATATTTAGAATAGTTAATGGACCTGAAGTCAACTTCATTTTTATTTTACTTAGAAAATTTAATCTCGACGTATACGCAAACGGTCGCAAGCACTTTCAGAACAAAGTCTGTGACGCCTAAAATACTCTTTTCTTGCTAAACCTACAAGACTACAGCAACAATTTCGAGGAGTCTTGGGAATCCTTTTTCCCTGATAACAATTTAGCCTGCGACACTATTCTCCTTTCCTTTGAGGCTGACTAGCTGTACAACATTTAAGGACGTGTCATTTCAGCGTGTCTGTTGAGGCCGTGTATGCCTGGCTTTTAACTTCGATCAAGTAGTTTTGATCGTCGATACGCCAGATGACCTTGTGTGGGAAGGAACTAGAAGTCTCTAGATGGTGTTGACGCATATGAAGACGTTAGAGCATGTCTGCAGATCGTTTAAAACGAATGGCTACTGCTAGATTCCTGGACAGGTTTGATGGCCTGTGTAAGGCTATGTTGGCCTTGGACAAAAGAGAATGTGCCGGCATGTGGGTGACTCTGGATTGTGTGGAAATCACCGGGCACCCTAAAGTGCGTGCCAAAAAGCTACTTGGATGGCGAAGTTTTAAGGTCTTCCTTTAAGGACGTTCAAAAGCCAAGGAGAACGGCAGGCAGTGCCTCAGGCCAGGGGACGTCTTGGGAGCACATGAGCCCGGATTCTAACTTGCGCTAGAAACGCTCTACTATTCCGTTTGACTAAGGGTGGTATGTTGTTGTCCTGATGCGTTTGGCGCCAATTATATTGGCCAGATTGTTGGATCAAGCCAACTTGAACTGGGTTCCTTGGTCCGAGGTGATGGTGAGCTGCGCGCCAGCACCACTGACATCGGGTAGCCGATACATCGCGCGTTTTTGCTTTAACTGGACCAGCGGTGTCGAAGCTGTCTGATATCATCGAAAACCTACCGACGACGATCTAAATGGATTTTTTTTATTTTTAAGATTTGTAATCGTAGATTTAGGGAAATTTATACAGATATATATATATATATATATATATATATATATATACACACACTAGTGGGGCTTCCTCACCTGCACGCTCCGCGGGCCAACACCCTAACTTCAGACATGTCAAAAATGACAGTATTTATGCAATCTTGGTTATAACTACTATAAAGTAACAAATAATTCTTCTTGCTTTTTAAATTGTTTTAATTTTAGAATTACTATTTGATTTTTTTGTAACTCCAGAAATGTTTTTTATGATCGTTTGAATAAAGAGATCTTTTCCTCAGGATCAACATACTTTGCGAGAGATTGATGAAAATAAATATAAAGTTCCGTAACTCTTTATTGTTAAACTCCGGGATAAGATTAATTAGATCATTTAAAGTTTATTATTATTCTTTTTTTTCCATGGCGCAATTAATGTATTTTACTCATAACGAGCATCACGGCTAAGAAAATGAATGCTCCCAGTACTATTGGGATTCAATAAACTGTCAAAATCATTCTTAGAATGATCGACCTGTTGCTAAATTATTGGGATTACACTACTAAAATTATCAAGTTTAACTCTATAAGATCATTATAAGTTTTACACGTCGAAAGCACGGTTCACTTTCACATGAAGAACTTCAGGCATCTTCTAGAGGATGACCTCCACGCGTTCCAGCGTCGTCACCAAAATCTGTCATGACTTAGTCCTCCGCCGTAGAGCACTGTGGCATAAATGAATTTGAAAGTTATTCATCAAAATTCGATGTTTATTGAAATACGGGCTATTTAAAAAATATAGCGATTTCTATCAGGTATAGAGGCTTCGCGCTGTATGTTGAAAAGAAATTTGATAGGCAACTGCCATTGGAGTCATTTGTATATGTGATTATCTGTCCTATCTAGTTTTAGCGGGTCCACTGCTGTTACTTCTTTTTAAATTACCTTTCTCCTTCGGTTGGCTGCTTCCACCTCCATTATGCCGTAATGGCCCATAGTAGGGTATCTGTATGACTAAGTTGCAGGTAGCGCTTGTCGTCATGCGCACATAGCTCCATTTTTGTTTCTCTCTCCGTAAAGAGCTGGTGATAATGTGAATCTGATATTTCTCTGCTCTCGAGTCATCCTGGTATTTTCACGCAAGTACTTGATGTAATCATTCAATGTTATTGGAGGTTATCAGTGGTTTCTGGGCTTGCATTCTTACACTATAAATTTTGCTCCTCAATCCCACAAATTCTAGTATAATTTTTCCATTGCAGTCGTTCTTTATTAAGCCGACAATTTTTTGTTGACTCGGGGTATGCTGAACTCAATAGTAGTAGGATAATCTTATGTATCAACCAAGCTTATATTTTCACGCATCACGTCTTAAATATTTCTGTTTTTTATCTCGTATAAAAGACTACCTGTTTCTGTATGTACAAGTTTGCACGGGTTTATTATTTTTCTCTTCGTAAAATCATAATAGAATCGACAAGTCTAAGACACTTTATCCAAAGTACATCGATTTTTTACTGCAGAGGTAGGTGTGTAATAACTGTATCGCTACAAGTTGATCGTCAATATATCACAGCTATAAAAATTTGGTCGTGCGATGTATGCTTCTGCACTAAAGTATTCCTACTTATTGATAAGCTTAACATAGTTACTTTTGTGCTCGTGTTCCATCGTTTCTCTATACACTGCGTTGTTAAATAACTTGTACAACGTCATCTCCGCTTTGCCAGTAGTTCTTGTGTTGCGAATTTCTGTCTTCATAACTGCATTTTACAGAAAATCCTATGCTTAATGCTTTATGCTGTTGATAGCCGCGATTACTTTCGACAGGTTCCAATAAGCATTTGTAATCCGCATGAACTATGTTGGGTCCACCATTCTTGTGGGTAAAGTTTTTAAACTTGAGTATATAATCAATGCTGTTTCTCCGTGAAAGCAATACTTTACAATAGTAAACATTTCTGTAGTCAGATTCATGTGCTTCTAACTTTTCATCAGTTCAAAAGAATTCATCACACATGAATAATTTGTTACTCCGGGCTCAACACTGTCTATGTACTCACCGGGATGAATTTTGTATCCAAACATAGTGCTGACTATACTCAATGTTTTCATCAACTTCATCTTCGTTATCTTCATCAACATAAAACTTTCCACAAGAAGAGGATGGACATGTTTTTCCTTTTTTTGTGCCATTACATATATATTAAAGACATCATGTATGTCAGCGTCATTCTTTAATTAGTATATAAGCATAAATTGACTAAAACATCATTCAGTTTCTCAAATTCTCCGATTTGTCTAGTATAGGGTCAACTGACAGTTCAATGTTTTTTTAAATTTAGCTCGTGTTCGTACCGAGCATAATTTGACATACGAGTATGATGTGCATTATTTTGTGCTTGATGCAATGCTGACCGTGTGGCCTATTTGAATAATTGATTATCACTATTTATCATATTCACCCGTGCCTTCTTGTTCTTCACATGAACAAAAGGTCAATAAACAAAACTACCTCTCATAGAATTCAATTTGTTGTTGTTCAAACGATATTCAGTACCGACCACAAAAGCAATCCTTATTCTTTGTCTTGAAATTCTTCAACATCTATTTTAATAGGCTGCTGTACATTAAGCACAAACCATTTACTTAAATCAGTAGTAGAGTGAATAACTTTTGATCTTGTGTTGAAACGCTTTAATTGAGCATTTTCTATATTATCTCTGACTATTACAAACTCAGCGGATAATACAGTATTTATCGATGAGCTGTGATGCTGTTCAAGAGTTATCTGTACTTTTTTTTAAATTGCTGTTTTGCATCGTACAAGAACTTTCTAAGATCCAAACGTTTCAAATTAGCAGTTACAGCTGTTTTGATACGATGTTCAAAAGTGCTATTAACATCATCTAGACTGATGGACTCATTTGCTTGAGTTTTTCCTTCCACTGCTGGTGCTATCGCAACTATTTCAGCGCCTTCAACGTTGGACTCAAATGTATTTGGTTCTTTATCAAACAGTTCTGCTGCTATGGCCATTCCAGATTGTGTACCACTTTTTGACGAAGAAGCTGATTCTAGTTTATTTTCAAATGCTCGTACAACTTCTACAACTTTTAAGCAATCTGAAAGCAATTTTATAACTGAGAGTATCCAAGCCATAAGAGCCAGAAATTTTTGTTTGTCTAACTCTGTTCAATTTTTATGTCCACTAAAAATATTAGCCTGTTGTAGAATTGTTCAAAAATTTTCATACATAGGAATTTCGTACATTATTATATGCTACCAATAGAGAATTAGCACATGCTTTATTGCTGTTCGAAAGTCATAGTTAACCTTAGTAGCCTATTTGGCTGTAAGATTTGATGACTCTAAGCGACCAAGCTGCTCTCCTGTCAGAGACCACTCCCCCTCCTCTTCCATGGATAAGAGACTGACTAGGGTGACGTAAAGGTAGTGGAGGAGGTAAAAATTTGATAAAGAAATTTGATTGGTCGATGATGACACCTGTGGATACGGTGGCTTAAAAGTACAGGGGGGAGATTTTTTTGTTAGAGTATTTCAAGGGGCTCATTTAGCTGCAGATATAATTTTTCGCTAAACGTCCGACTGAAGAAGATATCATGATAAAGTTTATGATTGACGATCAAGGCTTTAACACTCATAAATATAATTCCATCTTTAAGAAGGTGGCTGTAGTTAAGAGGGAAAATGATTTTGAAGGATTAGCATTTCTTCTAAAGCCGCTTTGTCCATGGACACAACTATCAAGAAAAGACAGGTATCAAGTTCGTTGGCTTGAAATCAAGTTTCATGGTTTACTTTGGAGATCTGATGGTATCCGATACCATGATCTATATCGTAATTTACAATACATTACACGTAAAGATATTGAATTAGAGGAGAAAGAGGTAAAACGAATACTCTGCTCTAATCTCATTTATCCAGCTAACTATCAATGTGAATTGCGGAATCTTTCAATATCGAATAAATGGTTTCAAGGCACGCTCGTAGCTTATAAAATGATTAATGATTCATTTCAAGAATAAAATTGTAAGAAAAAAATGTATGCAATGATCAAACTTGTAAAATAAAAAAGGGAATCATAGATAGGAGAATGTTTGTGTAGTTCTCACCAGTACACCAAACGAGTTGATCTTTAGAGGTAAAGGGCGAGGTTAGGTCCTTTATTCCCTTGATTTTCATTTTTAAATCAGTTTGCAATATCAAATTGATTATCATACAGGATGCTTGCATTAAAACAATAATCCATACTTTTAACAATTAAAGCATCAATATATGAAAAAGTTCACTTATACAACATGATATTAAACCAGCTTAGCTAGTCTCTTTATCTGATAATTAGAAATAACTTACTTATGGATACTTCGACATACAACTATGCCAACGGAGGCCTTGACTCTGGCACCACCATCCAGGATCGTGTCCTTGAGGCAGTGCAGGCGGAGAAGATACTGCCGGTAGTGGCGACTGTTGAGGCAGTGCAGACGATAGATATACTACCGGTGGTAGCGGCTGTTGAGGCAGAAAAGGCGGTTGCACGGAGAAAACTCTGCAGCACCTATTGTATGCCGACGAGTTGCCCAACACCAGCTCGGCCGCCCGCAGGCAAGCGCAGCGTGCATACTACAGTTGCTCCGCCTGTGATCTAACGTAGTACTACAACGCGCCGTACCGCATTTGCTCGAGCTCCATACAATCGTTGTATGGCCCGGGAGCAAA
>JAPYYV010021890.1:0-12007 GCA_030522625.1 Copidosoma aretas
CAATAGGTTTACTACTTAAATTTTTTATGATTTAACTAGAGTGGGTATATTACAAAATCTCGATTGTTGCGCGCAATGCGCGCCAAGCGAACACTAGTTGATTATTATTCGCGTGGCGCTTATGACACGCGCGAGCGCTCGTTCGCAAACACCGCACCGCCGAGCGCGCGCGCGCGCGCGTGTGTGTGCGTTTCGCGAAACACGGCCCGCGGCGCCCGAGACAATTATACGCGCGGCCGCGTTTCGGCTGGAAAAAAAAAGCGTCGAAAGGAGAAAAGAGGAGAGCAGCCGCTGCTCGTTCGGTGCTCCGCGCACGTATTATACGCGGCATGTGCATACCCACACCCTCCCGTATTACAATTGTACGGACTTGTGCGTGCAGGCGTACGAGCGCGACATAATTATCGATTGCCCGAGGCATTCGCTGCACCCATCGCTCCCAACCTCCGCCCCGTGGACCGTAGTCGGGGTGTAAAATTTACGCGCCCGCGTACAAACATTGGCTCTGCTCGACGCACGATTGTCGGTCCGATTTCAAAATCGTCACTTTGAAGATAAAAGTTGCTTCGTACTCCAGAGGAGACGCGTGACGGTCGTATACATCCGACCGATCGCCCGCGAAAATCCCGGTGGTGGGGCGTACAATGGGAGCCGGCGAAACACACCCTCGAGAGCTCGCCGACGATTGAAAGGACGTGGGCTGCGAAATTGATTCGAGGCTGCACGATGGGGGGAAGGGAGAGTGTGTGCAGAGCGTCTTTGCCGATGTTGTCGAGTGGTCCGGGGCGGGCGACCATCACTGCTGCTGCTCGAGAGAAATCGAGTGGCAATTAATCAAGGGGAGATGGATCGCGCCGCCCCTACTATGCGTATCATAAATATGTCGTGCGCACGTTCGCGCGTCAAGCCGTTGCATGTATATATGTATACGACTTTGGCTATATTTTCATCATTTCGATCGATCGCGCGGAAACGGAGTTTGCTCCTCTCCCACGTCCGAGTTGTTGCGAACCTTGGACAGGTCCCCTGGTAGGTATGGTCGAGGAGTCTGGAAGTGGCCCAAGTTTCTGAGAGCAACGAAACTGCAACATTACTCTCTCGTCCCTCTTTTTTTTTTTTTCTTTTTTCATTTCGGGCAAAATAATCAGAGCTGCTGACAAGCTGTCTTCCGCTTGCGCTCGAAATAGTTTGGAGAAGAGGGCAAACTTAAAATGAGTGAGCGTACGTATAGAGCTCTCGCGGGGGTGGGGATCCTCTCGCTCGAAACTTTGCCGGCAAACTCCCGTAGCTCTCTCTCTCTCTCTCTCTCTCTCTTGCAGTCAATACCCGAGTTGTATACCCAGAACGCGATCCGTATTACCGATACTCCGATTATCCCCGTTGACTCTAATCTCTGTATGATGATGATAATAATAATAATGAAACATGGTGAATAGGTACAAATATTATGGTGTACGCAGTAGTTAACTGATCATCCTTATACGCTTTCTGCGAGGACGCCGCGTTAACCAAGTTTCGCATGCGTAGGTAAGTATAGGTGGGTACAGCAGCGACGACGTTAATTAGCCAAGAGAGTCTTACACCTTACTCTGAAGAAGAGGATGTGCGGACGGGCCGCAGAGGGGATGGGTACTACTGCAGTGTCCGGAGGATCTCTATGAGCTTTAATAATAATAATAACAACAATACGCAGCTCGGCAGTGCTGTGCATTGCAGTTTGACACGATGGTGTCATCAGCTATGGGGCGGCCATCTTGGCGACTCCAGGCAGCCCCGCGGCAACGCCACGACCATATTTCGCGTGCGTATACGTGTGCGCGCGTATATAATAATATACCCTCCGTGCAGTGCGGCGGTGACACTCTGGCTCGACTCCGGGGGGGGGGGATGAGAAAGGGAGGACGGGCGAGGCAACCAACTCCTATATACGTATACACAGCCGCAGAGACGACCAGGCCGAGGGGGAGAGAGAGGGACACCCTTTGAGCCAACCCCGGCTAGCTCCCAGGGGCTGCCTGTCGCCATGGCGACCCGGTGGCCCTCGCCCCTCTCCCCCCCCCCTACCTTCTCTCTGTCGTTCGGTCGCTATAGCTCGGGCAGGCGGTGGCGTCAGCCGTACAACCCCCCCTTCCCCGGACCATGCGCCGCGCCACCTCCCCCTTTGATCCAAAGGCGAAATCGCATAAACATCATACAGATAAGTATATGGAGGTAAGCGTATAATATTATAGGTGTGCACGTGCACGGCTTCGAGTAAAAAGTTACTCGTGTGGCGCGAATAAAGCCGCTCCTCTGCGACTGTTTTCTGGTTCGATTTTGAGGCAGAGATACCGGATCATTCGAGCTTCGATTTTGCGGCAGAGGAGAGCAAGAGATGACGAGTTGCGGGGTGAACATTGTAGTACGTTTATTAAACATTTTACCGAGCGACGTCGAGTTCTAGTCGATGTACGAACGGGCCGAGCCGACTCGCGATCAATTCATCCCTCGGTGCTATAAATAAAATAATGCATTCTTGTGCGTTCCTTGTAAAATACTTATGTCGTATACAAATGTAACCATGACATTTTTCTCTTATACATATTGTACGAAAAGTTTTTATTTCTTCAAATACAACACCCACCCGCGTAGATACGTGCTATGTGATTTTTTTTTAAATGCCGTAAGCGTAACGCGGCGGCGTGAGGAGATGCGCCTGAATAAGTTTTAGTCAGTAAAGCACGGGACCTTTTAGCATGAAAAAATATAACGACACCGAGCATCTATGGACTCAAGTCATTTACGGTGCACATCTTATTTCCTATACGCACATAATATACATCTACATAGCATAGACAACCTACATTGAATAAATGGATATCATTCAAAAGCGCCGAATATGCAAGAAAAAAAAAAAAAAATTATTTTGGTGCGGTACAGGGGTGTCTATTAAGGGGTTGGGACACCAAGTCCATAAAAATGTTGTAAACGTAAATGGATGCAGTCTCACTTGGGAAAGATCAAACCGAGTGGGCCCAGGCCTCATCACTCTGCACGATAAAACTTATCGAAGCCATAAACAATCCCGTCCACTTTTCACCGACAGCATGATATTTTTCTTACCATGGGCCCAAAGTGCAGCAGAGCCTTTTCGCCCTCAGGCCGCACTTTGGGCCCTTGAAACCACTTTGCGCCCACGGGCAGAAAAAACGCCCACGGGCAGAAAAAATTTTTGGCCCTAGGGCGCAAAGTATTTTCGCGGGCCCAAAGTGTGCCCACAGCAAGAAAAATATTATACGAGACTCGGGCACAAAAGTAAAACAAGCGCGCCCTTCGGGCGCTCATGTTTGTACTTTGTGCCCTAGTGGCGTAATATACTATTTCTCGATCCTCAATTGCATATTTTACCATACATACTGTGAATGATGCATGCCGATACGAACAAGTACCCGGACTTGAAAAAATTGTACGTGGTAAAAAATAAAGTCGCAATAAATTATACGAAGACAAACGCCTTTTTCGAAGTAACTGTAAATGCCGGAGCAAATTTACAGGCACCCCCTGGTACAGCCCTTGCGGGAGGTTGTTGCACCTCAGGCAGTACACCAATGTACACCCCGACCCACGATACCCGACGCATGCACAGCAGACTGGCGCTCAAGCGGACGGACATAATGGGCCATCCGTGCAGCCCCTCGCCGGCAGTTTTCACGCTCAAATTCCTCGCGATCGCGCTGCCGACGCGATACCCCACGCGGTGCACAACCATCCGTCAGCAGCAGCGTGTCCGTTTCCGCGCTGGATTCGCCCCCCCCCCCCCCCCCCCCCCCCCCCCCCCCCCCCCCCGCGGCCGGAAATTCGAGCCGGCCCATCGCTCTTTCCCTCTCGATCGCGAAATTCGGCACCTGGTGCCCGATATGAATGTATAATATCGCGCGTGTGTGCACTGGCCGTGATGGCGCGCGCTCACCGGGCGCGTTACTCGACTCCCCGGCCCCCGCGGAATTTCGGGGGGGTAATTAACTTTGGGGCGCGATTCGATGGGCTTTTTGCGCGCTCGCGCCGGCTGCAGTGGGCGCGCGGTCGGTGGTAGGAAATTGACGGCTCGCGGGCATTTGATTATGCAGGGAAGCGCGGGACGATTGGGACGAAGGGTCCGTGCGGAACGCGCTTTTGATTTTGAATTACAGGCGTCTTTTGGGACTTGGGTATCTACTTATCGTCACATTTTGTAGAGCCGCGGAGTTGGGGGGCAGTGTTGTAAGTGTGCTCGACAACTACGGCACAGCCGCACCGAACTCGAGCTAATCCATAGTTTATGGGCGGGTCACGCGAAATTTCGCACCCGCGAGACGTTTCTGTGTTACGTGTCAATTTTGCGTGCGTGTGATGGATGAATCAGCTCGCCAAGGTATTCCAGGGGGAGGCAGAATTACGCGGGGGATATAAATTGCGGGGTATCTAATTTTGCGAGTAAGTGTCTCGATGATGATCTGTAGGAAGGACGGTCGCGAGGGTGCGTCAAATGGGAAAAGATTATAGAAAACAAAAATCTGCTCGCAAAGGAAATATAAAATTCAGCTTACCTTGGTTATTTTGGTCCGCGAGGGCGGCATCGAACAACTTGTCTGAAACATAAATAAAAAAAGACAAGTTTCAATGACGGGGAACAATATAAACTGGCACATCGTGGTGATTATTATCATTACTACTCTTTTTTTTTTTGTTTTTTTTTTTCTGTCTTGATTACCAATAGACATCAACTGTAATTGACAGCCTGTGCAACATTTGATCGAAGAACCTGGGCGACGGAGCGGTAAATAATACGGTCGAGCGTAAAACGTTTGAAACAGCAAACAATAAAGTTGGAAGAGGGAGGGAACGGAATAAATAATCGCACGTAACACCTGGCCGAGGAGAAAGACCAGCAGGCATGGAAAAAAAAAAAAAAAACTGCAGCTCTCTATATCTGGGCAGACTCGGCGCAAACGGCGATCTGAAAGGATCCGCGCCCGTTAATAGGACTTGTATATATATTCGGGAGATCCGGCATTATAAGCGTCGGGCCCGCGCCGGGGGGATTATTATGGGTCCTGTCATGCACGCGGCCTAATAACTGGTTTTAAAGGCTCCCTCCCTCTCTTCTCCTTCCGCACAGTAGCAGCATCTGATAGGTACCGCACCGAGGGCTACTGCGAAACTCTGACGCTGTAAAGAATATTGTACGCCTCGGAAATGTGTGCTGGTGTGTGTGTATCTGATGCGTTCACGTTCTACCATGTAGTACATATAAAATTGAGGTGAGTGTTGGTTAGTGTATAGTATACGACTAATCACCTCCTCTCTTCCCGGCATAGGTAGGTATACAGTCGCGCAAGTAAGTATTATAGGTATTGGCTAAAAGAGCCTGCACCAGTGTAGTTGCAGGGCCCGGAGGAGCCGTGGCGGCAGCAGCGCGTCTCCTCTGAGGCGATCAAAGAGAACTGCCGCTTTGGAGGCAGCCGCCCTGCATCGTGTACAACTCAAGTACTCCGCGACACTGCGCGAGCAATCCGGTCACTCTCTGCTCGTGCGGCCTGGACCGATAATATTTGTCAGCGAGGTATAGCTACAAAGGGGATGCATTGCATCAATATTATATACGTGACTCGTGCGTGCGTGCGTGCGTGCGTGCGTGCGTGCGTGTGTGTTGTATACTACGTGATGATCAAGTGAAATGGACGTAGGTAATTATAAAATCAGACCCCGCACCGCCGCACATCGGGAGCAGCTATTGTCGCGCGGGGGCCGACGTAATAAATGCGCACGTTTATCACTTGCCGCAGATTCAAAGGAAGTGGCTCCAGCCCGTGTGCAAGTACATACAAGTAGCCTAGTTAATTGTTTACGTATTATAACGGGCTACGGGAGCAGCTCGAGTTCCTCCTCAAGAGCGCACGTGCGTGTACACCGGACGACGAACCAGCTCGGCATCAAAATCAAGTACGCGGCCAAGAGAGAGAGAGAGAGAGAGAGAGTCGGCAGTGCAGGGCGCGACCGACCCCGTATCGGTAGCTGGCGATCAGGAAAAAACACATTTCCTCGAGTGGCCGTGCACAAATAACGCGGGGTCACGTGTGTCTCGCAACTTTTTATTTGCGGGCTATAATGACGCAGCTATGGGTGTGTGCATCCTTCGTGTGCGCTCAATGTATATAGCATCAACCTCTGCTCCTCTGATAAAAATGATGAAAAATAATAAAAGCCATTGATTGGTGCACGAGTACTGTACATCGTGCGCTCGATTTTCGATGATGATGATGATGATGATGATGATGATGATGATGATACCACGAGCTCGAAGGATATAATTCGGGGCCGCACGGGATCGATCCCTTGGAGAGTAGTGTAGTAGTTGTATTATCCCTCGCGAGGCTGATGCGTAATGAAACCATTTCGGCACTCCCCCGTCGTGGGTCTTGACCTCGCCTGTATCGTTGATTGCGATTTGCCCGCACGTGCACTCCTCTGCGGGCCAAACGAGATAAGGGGGGGTGAGTAGAACAAGCATGGCAACCCGAGCTCCTGCCAGTGAGCACGAAGAAGCCGAGGAGTGCAGCGGCTAAAAGTTGGAGAAAAAGGCTTTCCACCCCCCTCCCGTCTCTTCCCGGTCCTCCGGATGATTATGCTCGGCGTTACACGAGCTATATATACCGCGAGTTCTCTCCTCGCTGGGCGTATGCCGCTCGAATAAACACAACAGCACCAGCAACGCGTACGCGAACTATACGAGATTCGCCATTTGCTCGAGTTTCCGAGTGGAGCCCCGATGGTTGAGATAGTGCGCTACGCAATGCGTATAGTACACTCGCATCGAGTACCCGCAGTATTGTACCCCTGCACAGCGGCTCTTCGAAAAATCCAAAAACAACCCAGGGGGGAACTCTCGGGACCTCGTCGAACCACCAGCACGGTGGGCGCCGATGATTAGATCTAGCTGTCGGTAAAATTTAGGTAGAATCATCCCCGTGTGTGTATACGTATGGCAGGTAGCTTGAAATTAATTTTTACCCTCGAGGGCCTCCCGCGAGTGCGCGCGAGCCGCGAAAATCCCGGTTATCCGCGCGGAGGAATCTCTGAAAGAGATGCGATAGGGGGACGCTGATAAGAAGGTACGGTGGGGGGGGGGGGAGGGGGGGGCTTATTATACAAGCGGGAGGGTGCGGTTTTGCGGAGTCAAACTTTTATCCCGCCGATCGATCGGGGAGGAGCAGCGGGTGTTGGAAACAGTTTACCGTACCAGTTCAACTTTTTGGACGCGAGTAGCGAGGGCACGGCCAAAGATGTACGTTACGATACGAACGGTTGATGAAAAAGAATGGCACGTCCTACGATGCACGACATCTGGCAGACTGAGTATTATTACTTGCAGGAGACGAGCGAGCAAATAGCATGGATGGTGTATTAGGAGAAAGAAGCGTTATTCGCGCGACACAATGGCTAGCGCCAAACTGCAGCGGTAGCAACGGCGCAGTATAAACAACTCGCGCGCGTTATTCATCGCTATGGCTGCGCAGATAGCGAACGAGCGAGAATGGAGACGGGGGATGGCATCATATGTATATAGGAGGAGGAGGACAAAATTGTCACGGGGGGCTGGTTGCGGTATTCGCGTCACGTGTGGGCTTTATACGCTGTACGCCTCGCCCCCCCGTTCGTCATTAAGCCAGCAGGCAGGCGGTAGGAACGAGGGGAGGGACGCGAACGATGTATCGCATGGCGGGCGAGTCCCCGCATAATTGCTTCTCTCTCATCAGCCCCTTTGAGTGGCCCGGGGGACGGAGCGAGTATAGTGCATTCGCCATTTTTTAAGGAGAGCCAGCCATCCCCCCCCCCGAGGGAAGGTTCGCTCGCTCGCTCGCCCGAGTGGCAATAATTGATTGAGATGATGGCGCAGCAGTATCTCGGCTCTCTCTCCCCCTATCCGTCCGCGCAGGGAGAAGAGGGTGATCCGGCACGCTGATATACGCATAAGTAATCCCCCACCGATGGCGAGCCAACCCCCCGTGGACACCGAGCCGAGGGGTTTTTTTGAGACTGACGGGGTGGGTGTAATTATTCGTGTTTTCTTTTTTTTCGCCCAACTCGTCTGGATTTCTACTTTCTCTTGCATACGCTGTGCACATTTTTTTAGTAAAATAATTGGTCTGGCATGGTGAAAATACATACTACTGACCCGTAAAAATGTACCGCTGGCGATTGTAGCACTCGGAAAAACCCTTTTTACGAGTCGTGAAGAGATTCTATACGCGAGTATCTCATTAACCCGATGAGCTATTAAAGTTGACCTTTTATCGCTTACTGTGTCGATTATTTCCAGAAGAACAAAAAAAAAACTATCCTAACGGACATCGCAACCGACGTACAGTAAATATACACAGTTTGCAGTGGATTCACTGTGCTGTAGTAAATATACTACGCTCAGCGTAGGTCGGATTATTTCCAACGCTGAGTACAAAAATATTAATGCCACGTAAGTTTGAATTGCAAAAATGGATCGCCGAGCTGCTACTCATATCCAGATACTATAAATTGAGTTTCAATTCAGCACAGTTTGCCAAAGAAAAAAAAGCTGCCAAGACTTAGTGGGCATATAGGTCTGATGTCCGTCAAACATTTATTAGTATTTTTTGAACAAACTTTTTTGTTAGAAATGTACATGGAACGCTGATTTGTTGAATATTTTAAGACGAGCAGTTGATTTTCCTGGATGAAATTAAGATTTTTAAGGGGTGACGTTCCAACTCTGTACACGACATGTTGTATTTTAAAAAAGAGCCTTCGATTCATTAAAAAAAAAAAAAAAAAATATTTCGAACTATTCAGGGCCCTAGAGAAGATTACAAAAATTGCCTAGTGACGCTATTTAATATTTTACACCCCCGCAAACAGTAATTTTACAAAAGTGCAATAAGCTACTCCCGCGCTACATTGGTCGTGTCTGAAGAGTAATTTTCAATCAAGACGTCCGGTGCGCTAATTTAATTTATTTTTTTTCAACAAAATTACGAAACCTGTTGTCGATAAAACCAAAATGCGTTTCAAGCGATGGGTGGTAACGGTCAGAGGGTGAGAGCGAAAGAGAGGGCAGCATGAGCACTGCCATCAGCGGACAAAGAAACCAATCATACTGGCAGAGGAGCGATTTGCGGGATTTGCGGGATCGGTGGCGGCACGTGTGCGAGCAAACGAGAAGGCGGTTGAAGTTACGAGAGAGAGAGAGAGAGCGTGGTGCGGCGGTTCAGTTTGCGGCGCGATTGAAAAGCGCGGAGCCGGCTGTCAAGATACGGATCTGCCCAATCGCCGCCACCGCGGGACAATATAATCCTCGTCTAACGGCCACTTCATGGTGAGTAGTGGTAGTAGTACCCCACACGAGAGCCTCGAGAGCCAGCGGTGGAGCCGGAAATCAGTCAGGTTCGTTGTGCGTATGCTTATTAATTGACTGACGTTTCCGTCATATTATTAATGCCGAGTGGGTGTAGTGACGGCAAAGAGGGAAGCGGAGAGAGAGAAACCGCCACTCGACGATGACGAGGGCTGGGCCCGCGCGCACGTACAAGGACAATACGCCAATCGGCCCCGAGATAATGCCCCAGCCGCGCTTCGATTCATTCGCCCCCGCGTTTTGCCCATTGTTTTTCTTCCGTGCGCGCGCGCGCGCAGCAGAAACACGATCGGGGATTGATACACGTCACGAAAATACTCCGAGCGCCGAAGATGTAGGACCGTTTGACATCGAGGAACGAGAGAGAGAGAGAGAGAGAGGGAAAAAAAGTCAACGGGGAATTTCGTCGCTGATGCGATTTAATCTCTTCGGCTCCCCGTTCGAAAAACCACTCGACAAGTTCGAGTGTGCACGCGAAATCCCTCCTCCGCGATTTATACACGTATATTCTTACCTAGAGCACCGGTGCGCGCGCGAGTCGCGGGAAAAGGAGGAAGAAGGCGGAAGCAGAGGAGCCTCGGCCGTTTTATCCTTCAACCGTGGAGTTGATTTTCTTATTTGCCGTTCGAAAAAAATGATTTGCAAAGCAGGGGGTAACAGTAAGATGAAACATTTGTACGTAAGCTTTTGCGATCTTTTGAAATCAGTGTATACACGTACGTGGAGAGAGACAGAGTTCAAGCTAGCTGAAAGCACCTCGGCTCACAATGGACACACGGCAGCGTACGAGTAAAATAATTGAGAAGAACCCGCCTTTGCATCCCTCTCCCCCGGATTCTCCATCTCTCGCTGCAAGGACGTCACGGCCCGATGAATTTTCATCAGTCGAGAGAGCTGCAGCCCCTAAAATTTGTGGCAATGTCGCAACAACAGCGGCGGCGGTACTCGACAAATTAAAAAAGAGAGGAGGAAAGGTTCCCTCGAATCGGGATAAAAGGAAAAGAGTTTGAAAGAATCGAGCGGTTTGAGCGTAAAGGGGATGGTATACGTAGCAGCAGCAATAATAATAATAATAATAATAATAATAATAATAAAAATACGTGCATTACACATCCGCGAGGACGCGGGCATTAAAAGCCCCAGCCGGCCGGGGGCCGCGTCTCGAGGGTTCCATTTACCGGCGTGCACCCCCCTTTTTCCACCACAACCACCGCCGATCCTCCCCCGTTCGTTCGCGAGTAATTATACTGCTCGAAGCTGCTGATTAGGACGCGGGGAGGGCTCGAAAAACCGGCCGAGTGTCTGCTCGGGGGAACGAATAGAATGAACAGAATCGGGGGGGGGACTTGGAGTGGGCGTAGGGAGGAGGATTTCTACGACGACTCGCTCTCCTTTCGAGTCCGGGGTGGAGAGGAGAGCCAACCCGCTCCGCCACTGCTCGAGGGCCGAAACGTCACAATTGAAAGCAGCACGACTGGCTGTAGCCGCCGCCGCTGCACGTAGATTGAATTCTCGACGATCCTTTTCTCTCTCTCTCTCTCTCTCTCCTCGTTTTTCATCCGCAACTCCGCCCACTCTCTTTTCTCTCGTTCCCTATTTTTTTTCGCTTCTTTTCTCCGGCGCGCTTAAACCTCCCTCCTTTCCATCCCCGCGCTGCCGAACTACTTACTTAAGGCTCTCGCCGTCTTAAACTGTCTTAAGCGGCTGTTTGTGCTCCTTTTCCAATAGCGAAGAAAAGAGCGCGCGCGCTTTCGCGAGACGGAGGCATGGAAATATCGCCCTCGGGAGTGACAAAAGCCGGAGCGGCGGCGTTGGGACGATATTTAGGCACAGCTGCGGACTGAAAATACCAAGGAGAGTGGAGTCGCATCGGTTGTCGCAAAAGTATTTTTCATTTCGAAAACTCAAAGTGATGAATCCCCGACTCGGGAGAGACGAACATCGCCACGTTGGTGGTGACACGCTGTTCATCAACAGCATCCGAGCGGCTCGCCGATGGGAGCGAAAAGAAAAAATAATGCGCCCCCCGTCTCTCCTTATTCCGCTCGTAATGAAATAGCAGCTCGGCTGGCTGTATGTATATGTACATCGGTACTATCCCGCGGGTCTGAAGAATTTCATCAAGCCGTGTGTATGTACCGCTTGCAGCGATACTCCTCATCCTACTACTACTACTACTACTACTACTACTACCACTACTCGGCTCGGTCGCGATGCCGTAGGCGATGATGCAGTATACGGGGCGGGGAGGCAGCAGGGCGACAACGACGCCAACGACAACAACAGCAGCAGCAGCAGCAGCAGCAGCGGCGGCACAAAGGCAGGCGAACGAAGGGAGCGAAGCAGGAGGAGGAGGAGGAGAAGCGGCGCGATGGCGCTGGGCGAGCGTGGATGTAGCGCGCGAGGGCCCCGATTGGCTGGCTGGGCTTGCACCCCCTCGGCAGGATCGGGAAGTCTCATTGTCATTTTAATTTCGAGTTCCCGAAGGCAGCATCTCCACTTGTCGGCTATCTCTCTCTATACTACTACTACTACTACTACTACAACTGTACCATCTTCTACTCTGCTGCAGCCGCCCGGGCACTGCAGGGGCCAAACAGG
>JAPYYV010021893.1:1568-16104 GCA_030522625.1 Copidosoma aretas
GAGTCCTACCAGGGCTCAAACGAAAGCTCGTTTCAAGAGCTTTTGAGTGATCTTTTGGTAAAAAATAAAAAAAATTCTGAGCTGAATTACGGTCAAAATGGTAACTTCAAAATTTTATAGAAAAACGTACATTTTTTCATTTTAGAAGCGTTTAGTTTTCTCGCTGTATCTTTTTCCAGGGAGAGAAAGTATTCCCTGGTTCAAGACGAAGAGAACGAGCGGCCGTACTACACGAATTTTTGCGTTTTAGAGGTGTGCCACGCGAAAACATTTACCCTAAATTTTGAACACGAAAATTGCATATTTTTCCGGATTTCGACGCGTATATACGACTCGTAAAAAAAAAAAGGATATATTTTTCGCGCATCCCTATCGGTATATTATATCATACTCACAGGGAGTCTGAATTTTTTTTCTCGCGCGTGTTGCGTCAAGCTGTACATATAGGTGTATACAGTATTGTTCATCGCGCGTAAAAAGAGCAAGTACACATATTACACTGCAGAGACGCTCTTTCGAAAGACGCGCCTGTGCAGCGCGAAGCATACCAAGAACGAATTAAATCGACAGTGGGGCGTACCCTGGCGCCGCGCGACAGCAGCTGCTCGGCGGCCGAGTAGCCGAAGCCGTTGCTCGAGCCACCGATGATAAGCGCGATCCTGCTGCAGTTTATCGTCGCTATCGGCGCCGGGGCGTCCCGGCAGTTGCCCGGGACGAGGATTCGGGGCCCAGCTCCTGCGGCCGTCGCTGCTCCCCTCGTGCTGGGCGTTGGCGCAAATATAAGTATACACAAGGATATAAACGTGTATCTATAATCATACAATCCAACGCCCTTACCTGAAATTTTTCGCCGCCAACCAAGAGGCGCCTTTCGCTCTGGCGGCTCGTAGATAGCCAAGCGCCCGGGGCTTCATTGTTCGCGTTGCATCGCTGCGTTGACTTCAAAAACAGAAAAATAAAACGCCTTGTTGATTTTGTTCGACCCGAACTCTCCGACCGACGTGCTTGGTTATACTTATCTCGCTGAAAAACAAAAGAACACGCAGCGTACTTTATTCCGACTGTAGAGAAAAAATGTCGATACTTTTAGTTGGAGGGCTAGGCTGGATAAGCTAAAAATATACATCATTTACCCTTACTTCTACAAATGTTATTGTAGCTGGGAAAATACCGCTGAAGCATCCGCTTCCTATACTTTTTTCATTGATTTTCAGTGAAATGAAAATAGGAAACAAATTCAGAAGGATAAATAATTACTACAGCTATTGATCGTTTTTTATTTGAAGCTTGCAATATATTTTATATAAAAAAACACAGCAAATTTAATTCGTTACATTATGCGTCTTTTTTTTTCAATAAAAATTAACAATTTTTAAAATCAACAATTTCATCGCAATAGAAACTATGTGCCCTCATAAAAACACTTTCGAATAGGTACTTTGATGATAATATGTCGGATTCATTTTTTCATAGTGTGCCTAATTGCTCGATAAAAAATGTTACATATATTTTTTTGTTTTGTAACGCGAACGTATATAATATATAATGTATAAGCGAAAAAACACGTGCACGCACACACATATAGTATATATGTATACAATTATTTTCAAACTATATTATAATATATTATACTCATTTGCAACAGTCAAAAACTTATTCTACACGTGTGTCACTCTCGTGCAGGAAGCAACCGAATTTTTCTTATACTTAAAGCTGATTTTCTTTTTCCAATATCAAAAGCAGCAAATTAGCTTGCGTGAAAAAAAAGAAAAGTATGACACACAGCTTACATGATTTATCATGCAAGTAAATGAATCTTATGATCAATATTTAATGGTAATATAAGTATCACTTGGCAAAAACACGAAATATAATTATACAACTTCAACACTTTACTTTCTTCTCCCATATTACGCTACTTTGCAATAAATACGCAGTTAAGTATGATATTATTGTATAAATGTTGGCAGTACGTAGGTTTTTTTCTGTAAAATCGCAATATCAAAAATTTTAGATGATCATTTTGATTTTATTCACAATAGAAGTACGTATATTTTTATAAGTGCATATTATTTGCCTCGTACTTGCGCGTGATGGCAGTGTGCCGAAAAAAAATTGTTATTGAAAATGCTTCCACGTGCACAAATGAATCGATTATATCACAGATAAAATTAAAGTTACTGCACGTACAAATACCGATCTGTGCTTTCACATGGTATAAAAAAATTCTTCGAAACACACTACTCTAGCGAGGTCACAATGCACCTTATATTCCATCATATCGGCTGGTGGGTCTGGATTTATACTTACATCGATTTCATAGAGTAAAAAACTGTTGACAAATTTTTGATGACCTAAGTAGAAAAAAAAATTTCCCCGCGAACGCGAAGATTATTTTTTTGTAAATATTATTGGTGTACTGATATTTTACGCATTGCAAAATGCAAAATGGCTATTATGATGTGTATCGTTTAAAAATATGCATTTTATGATACGCTGTTTCATACCTATACATATCCTCGTTATACGAACGACCTTCTGATCAATCATTTATCCAAGTGTCCTGCCCACTTTTATTGTTACTGTATCTAGGTAAGTGGTACTCGAGAGAGTATAAATTAGGAAAGTTAAAATTCGCGAAGAATAATGCGTAAGACCATTTGAATGAATTTATGAAAATTTTAAATTCGTATGAACGTGTGTTTAAATATTTGCGCTCACCTCATAACCATGCAATCGGTACATGATGTTATCTACCCCCCAGAGAGAGAGTTTTATCCAAATACTTTTTGAACCACCCAAATCGCGATTCAAGTTATTTTCAATACTAATAAGTTTTATGTATGTATGTATGTATGTATGGTTAAGTACCTTCGAGTAAGTACATACGAAAAACGCAACAGAAGCGATTGGTACGACTTTAGCGTTGCTGCAGGGAAGGCTGCGGCATTGTCCATGACGGTATATCGATAGTAGGACGTTTTAATTATTTCGTTCGGACGACTGTTATGAAAATTCCTTTAGCAAATAAGTATGTGATCTCGCGCGGATCGAATAAAGGAGAACACTTTGGAGCCTAGTGTTTCGAAAAAGTGATTTCCTTGGGTGGCTGCCCGCTCTCCACCAGCCAGACGCTGCCGCTCTTGCCATTTGCCAGTATCTGAATCAACGACTTGGCCACGTGCTCGGGTCTGTACAAGTGTATGCAATTATATTATCATCCCATCCATCTATACGAGACAATACGTTCAAGTACCATGAATACGTACGTTTGATAACTCGAAGAGGCCGTGTCTCGGCGCCAGGCATCCTCGTACCGAGGGTACAGAAGCTGCTTGCCAACGTCGCGCACCAGGTTGCTCTTGGTGGCCCCGGGGCAGATGGCCATTATCTTCACTCCCGTCAAACCATGGTGATACTGGTCCTATCGTTGAAATGTCATTGGAAATTAAAAGTTGTCCCCAATAGTTTTTCGAGGCTCGTAAAACGCTCTATATCTTCGAAATAGGTTTGAAATTATACAGCCAACAGCTGACAGTACGATTACGAAAAATACTAAACGTAAAAAGGGACTATTTTCATTTGACTCGCGACTTTTTCACAATTTGTATTCTATTGACTGCGTTAAAGGTTGTAGTAGATACTAAACGCACACCTATAATGCTTCGAATAGAAAAGCCGCACTTACGCCAAAAGCTCTCGTGAGACTGACGATGGCCGCCTTGGTCGCCGAGTAGATCGGACAGCTTACGTACGGGTTGAAGCTGACGTTGCTCCCGGTGTTGACGACCACCCCGCCCCGGCCGCCCTTGTCGATGCCCATGAATCGTTGGGCCAGAAGCGTCCCGCGAATCACGCCGTTCTTTCGACGGAACGTTCGTTTTATTTTCATCATTGAATTTCTATTTCCTCATATATTCACTTAATATGCATTATACCGAGGAAGAGGCGCAACTTACGAGATTTATGTCGACTTCGAGCTCCCAAAATCTGTCGTTCATTATGCCCGCGTTGTTCACAACGATATCGATGTGTCCGAACGTGGCGATCACAGTTTTGAAAGTGTCTGGAACGATATTGTTTTCCCGACTATAAAAATCAAAAACAACCAGTGAATAAAATAATAAAAATGATCACCTTCGAACTGTAAGTAATCGGTGACATCGCACTGGCAAAACAGTACGCGGTCCTTGCTGTGGCGGGAAGCCAGCGTATGGTACAACTTTTCCCCTTCCTCCCCGTTGATGTCACATATCGCGACCTGAAAGCAATGGTCATTTTCGTGGTCATTCAAGCGGCTAATATACATTATTCCGAGCTAATCGATGACAAACGTATCATGTATACCTTGGCCCCCTGGTTCAACAATTCCTCGGCGTAACTTTTGCCAATGCCGATGGCTGCCCCCGTCACCAGAGCGATGCGACCTTTCACCTCCATGCCTCGGCTCTCTATTTACGTCGAACAAGTGCGCTGCTGCTGCTGCTGCTTATCTTCTCTGTTTTTGAATCTGAAAAATGAGCATCGGCCGGTTACTTGTTGACGATCGTTCCAAAATATTGCGAAACGTTTTTCGCGTTCGCTTGAAAACAAAGTATTATTATTTTCTTCTTTCGACGATCAAAATTCATCATCCGCGAAATCATGGCGGGAAAACATTTCGTTCGCTGATAGCGTACAAATCGAAACGAGCTTGTGTATACTGCGCGCACAAGCGTTATATATCCGCCAGCGATCAATAAAATACATTATCTACTCTCTGCTCGCGCTATCCGTGTCAAGTGCTTATCGTCGACAGTGCGCACCGTAAGTACGCAAGTGATTGGGATTCGTCTCGGAAAAAATTTTAAATACATTTCGCATGATTCGTTATTCTGATTTACAAGGTAAAGATTGATGAAAAAAATACAAGCGCAAGATCTGAACAAAACGATTCGATTATCTCTGCACTTCGGATTAATGATGGCATTATCATGACAAGTGTCACAACAATATGAATATAATACTGTAGTGTGCATATAATACTGTAGACGACGATTGAGTTATCCGGACGGAGTAATATAAGTATACGAAAAATCAAAGTCGCGCGTGCACGTCCAGCCTCTCGATCGACCCGCTCCGTCAGAAGACGCATACACCACCATCAGAACCGCACCACTATATGAAATACGCCACCATCACTGCACCCGCACCAGAAGACGTTCTACAGCTCTGCTAAAGCTCGCACGAAAAAAAAGAAAAAAAAAGAACACAGTGAAATAAAAAACGCACCGACGGAGAAAGAGACGCACCAAAAGTACGAGGGAGCAGGCAGTAAGTGTATAAGGTACCAGCCGGGGCTCTCGAACGCATGCAGCAGACTTCCAGAGACGGAGGGAGGGCCGGAGAATGAGTCACGCGCACGGGCGTAAGAGTCTGATGGCAACAGGCTCGTCAGTCCGTCCGTATGTACTTAATGATGCCGTAATCCGCGAAGGTATAAGAGCGGCCGGCCACCCCCAACTTACACACCTGCAGCATATATGCCTTGTACGCACGTATGTATGCAAGCGATGAGGGTATTAGGAGGAGAGTTAAGGTGTGGTTGATGCGCGGCTGCGCGCCCGTCCCGATATCGATTGTCCTGTGATGTCCTCCTCCTCCTCCTATGCCGCCCGAGGCTGCAAGAACTTGAAAATCAGCCGTCCCTTTGCGCCGCTGAATTCGCGGGGGTCTCCGTTTCAACACCCAAAAGGTTTTTGCTGCCGATTTTTTTTCATATTGGCTGCACGAGGCCCTTCCCGCACCCGGCTCGCAACATTTCAAATGCACCATCGTTGAATCCGCATTTCGAGCCTTAATAATAGGAATGTGCGTGAGACGGTGAGTCGGAGGATCTCGGGGAAGTCTCTGGAGACATCGATCGGCAAAGGGATTCTTTTTCATCGAAGATAAGAATCTTCTCTCGCTGCTCACGCGTTTTAGGATAATTATCCATACTACGGGGCGCATTGTATATTTGTTTCGCAAGAAATCATTTTTTCTAAATAATTCACCTAGTACAACGCAATAGGGCACTCTCGTGTATATTTAAACAAAAAAACCAGTTTGGAGCTTTCGATTAAAATATTATTCCTCATTTCGACTGCGAATAATCTGAAATACGAGAACGCAGCTTTAACAACGGCTTTAAATTATTTCCCGCTGATGGGTATGATATATAAAATATATCGGTGCACATTTGATGCTCGATCCATCGAAATTTATCGAAGGTGTGGTCCAGAAAACTTCGCTGTATAATATTTAATTTAAGTATACTTATTTAGGGATCATACAGGAATGGCAAAAGTTTTAAAGCTGTTGGTTTATCGGTAAACTGGAAATTTCGCGTCATTTGAACAATGTATCAAACAATGCCAAATAAATATTTTAAATTTTCGACGTCTGTCGTTGCGTCACACGGAAGAAAAACAAGTGTCTTCTTTTTTGCTACTCTTTGATTAAAAAACTAAAAAGTCTGGAATAAAAAATGCAAGTGTTTGATATTATTCTGTGATAAAAATGGACGATTACACGGGCCCGTAAAATATTATTTTCTGTCACCTACAAGAAAAATAAAAATCGGGTTACGCAACGCCGAGATATATGATACTTAATATCATCTCCATCCCTGATCGGAATTTACTAGTGCTATACTTGTAATAAGGTTTTGCAAGAAGGATGTATACTTAATCAAGTGAGTGTCTCCTCACATTTAGATTTGAACGTCATTGTTTTATAAGTACTTACCGCGGAATGAAAGATTATTGTAAATAATATTAAATCTGCGTTCGCTATACTCGTGATGCATGAAGTTGCTGGCGCCGGCTACGTATAAACGTGTTATAGAGCGTCAAAGAACCGGTTTGATCCTTTCGTCCCCTTGAAGTCGATTTACGAGCCAGTCAGGCCAGTCTTTCGTGCAAGAGCGTTGTGCATGGTGTCTTATATACTTATAATAAAATACAAGGAATCTCATCAAGTATGCGAATGTTGGATTCAACGTTATCTCTCCTCTTTTCGGGCAACGAAGACAAACTCGACAAATAATAATAATAATAATAATCAAGCAAAGATTGAGGAAAAAAAGAGGCCGGATCGACTGCGTGTGGGTGTGGGCCCCGCAGTTGGGGGTACTTTACACTTGAGAGAGAGTTGAGTTGAGCCGTCTGCAGCATAGCGCACTTATCTCTCGACTCGTGCGGAGATGGCTTTTTCTATCAGCAGACTCGGTCGACTGCTCTTTTTGAGCACCGGCATCGATTTACATACGTACAAACTTCAGAAGCTATCGAGGGTAAGTGATGTCCTCTCAAAATTATGTCTTGTTCTCCAATCAAATACCAAAAACTTAACCTAGAATCGACTCTAAATCTGCTTGCCTGCTCGCCAGGTGTTGACGGTCAATTTCTCGATCAAATCTGACATTCCCGAGGCCGAAAAAGATGCGGAGGAAGCACTGCCAGCCCCAGTGGCCGACGGTAAGGTCTTCAAGTCGGCCGACGAGGTGGTCTCGGACATACCCAACGGGGCAAGGCTTCTGGTCGGTGGTTTTGGGTTGTGCGGCATCCCGGAGAATCTGATAGACGCGCTGCTAAAACGTGGCTCCAAAGACTTGATTGTGGTCTCCAACAATGCGGGAGTCGACGACTTTGGCCTTGGCAAACTGCTCAAGGAGCAGAGGATCAGGCGAATGATTGCATCTTACGTGGGGGAGAATGCAGAGTTCGAGAGACAGTATCTCAGTGGCCAGCTCGAGGTGGAGTTGACGCCCCAGGGAACTCTGGCAGAACGTATCAGGGCCGGTGGAGCTGGTATACCTGCCTTTTACACACCTACTGGTAGGTAAACTCGTTGTTTTTCCGCAATCCAACCTGTCATTGAATATGTAATGAGCAAAAGTGTATATCTGCTACAGCATTGCGTACAACTGACTTCATTAAAGTTGATTGATATTCACATGAATTATTCAACGGTGGCTCAAAATAACTTATCCAGAAATATTTATTATTCCAGCCTTTGGTACCATTATTCAAGAGGGCAACGTTGTTATCAAGTACGATGATTCTGGAAGCGCAGAAATATCCGGTGAATCCAGACAGTCTAATCAATTCAATGGTAGAGACTATGTTTTGGAGCACGCCATCACTGGAGACTTTGCCTTGATTAAGGCATGGAAAGCTGACACTTGTGGAAACCTGGTGTTCAGAAAATCTGCAAGAAATTTCAATCCTGCTATGTGTAAAGCAGCAAAAATATCAATTGCAGAAGTTGAGGAAATAGTTCCTGCGGGTCAAATTGATCCTGACCAAGTTCACTTACCTGGTATATATGTAGACAGAATCATCAAAGGTGAATGTTATGAGAAGAGAATCGAAGTAAGTTATTATTGCTCACTTCATATGACTCTGAATGATATCGAACAGTTTATAAAAAAATCCTAATTTTGTGTTGCAGAAAAAAACCACCAAACAGTCTATAAAACCAACCAAAGTTACACCAGCTAGTAAAGCCAGAAACAGAATTGTCAGAAGGGCAGCACTTGAATTCAAAAATGGAATGTATGCCAATCTGGGTATTGGTATGCCAATGTTGGCAAGTAATTATATTCCCAAATGTGTAAATGTAACACTCCAGTCTGAAAACGGAATCCTAGGACTTGGGCCATTCCCAGATGAAAGTGAAGTTGATCCAGATCTGATTAATGCAGGGAAAGAAACCGTTACTGTTTTACCTGGTGCATCGTACTTTGGCAGTGACGAGAGCTTTGCCATGATTAGAGGGTACGAATAACTTTAAGCTCTCACTTTTCCATTGCCTAACTTATGCTTACGTTTAAACTAAATAATATTTATTAGTGGCCACATTGACTTGACAATTTTGGGAGCAATGCAAGTATCGGCCAAAGGAGATTTGGCCAACTGGATGATTCCAGGACAGTTGGTCAAAGGAATGGGAGGTGCTATGGATTTAGTTTCTGCTGCTTCAACCAAGGTTGTGGTTACAATGGAACACAAAGCTCGGGATGGAAGTCCAAAAATACTGCCAGAGTGTACTTTACCTGTAACAGGTAAGATTTTTATTTCAAAAAATTGAGACACCTCTTGCATCCAATGTAATGATAAACATAAACTTTAATCATTGGCAGGTCAACAATGTGTCGATTTAATTATCACTGACTTGGCAGTTTTTGAAGTCATTAAAGGTCAGGGTTTAAAACTTATCGAGGTCGCGCCAAATGTCGACATTAGTGAGATTGTAAGTTCGACTGGCTGTGAGTTCACTGTTGCTGATGAGATTAAAGAAATGGGACAGGTTCCCGAATAAAGAGTCTTAACTAATTTTTATACGAATAAATTTATAAAACTGTCTTTGTTAATGAAATTTTGTTTGTTGGGAGCGCTACTCTGTGGATTTTCTTGTACATAAAATTGTGAACCGACGAGTGTTGTAAAATAAATGCAAGATACGACTTTTTTTACATGTACATACATACGTTATGCGCAAATGCACTAAATATAATATATACAAATTAATTATCTAATGGCAGTTGTAAATTGTTATTATTTGCCCATTTGCGATTTCGATAAGTAAAAGCTTTATAAGAACAAATGTTGACAATCAGTGATTAACGTTGATAAATGTACGATTTACCAAGAATATAATATACAACGAATCACTCTCGAAACTTGGCCTTCACCGCAGCCGGCAAGGGTAAAAAGTAGAGGACACTGTTGAAAATAACGAGGCCCACCGCGAAGGCGAGCGAGATCAGTAAGTTGAGTTCGACGTTGAGCACCTGCAGGGTGTTCTCGGTCTCCTTGGTGAATCTCTCCTTTAGATACGCGTAGCCGTCCTTGTACCTGCACAGCTCCTGGACCCCGGGGCAGGTGATGCTGTCGTTGTAGTTGAGATTCTTGAAAGCGTCCACATGCAGGACCAGCTGGTTAAGAGCCAGGGACGCGTACCTCCCGGGCAGAGCCGCGGACAGGGAACTGAGCAGGTCGGGCAGACTTCTGCAACGAAAATGTACTTGTAAGTGTGTACGAATCAAAAATATCAGTGTCGGCAGGTACGTACCGCAGGCTGCGCAAGCTTCCCGAGGCAACGGCGAGGGTGACGAGGGTGAGGTAGAGGACGGTGATGGCCGCGTTCATGGGCCGCCTGACGAGCATGAGGGCGGCGATGGTGAGCTGCTCGCTCACGACGTACGAGGCCCAGAGTACGACGCAGGCCTTGAACCAGGATACGAGGCTGAGTTCCAGCACCGGGTACAGGATGGCCATGCTCACGAGGGTCGAGAGAAAACTGAGCGGCAGGCTCAACAGCCCGTAGGTCACGATGAACATGGTGCCGCCGTACAGGCCCTCGCGCTTCTCCTGGTAGTAGCGCGCCCGGAATCCCGGGACTGAAAAACAATTGTACGAGTGTTGTTGTCTGTAATTGTAAAACTGTGATGGATGGGACATTTCTGTGAAATAATTACACAGCAGGGCAGTTCCTGAGATCCCGACGACGTAGAACAGGGTGAGGACGTTGAAGACGAGGCCGGACGTCTGCAAAAAGACCATGGACTGCTGGGCCTTGGATTGGGAGTAGAGGACGCTCATGAGGGCGAGGACGAATGGCAGGAAGAACAGCCTCGTGCCAAAGTGGGTGGCGCCCGACTTGTTGCAGGCGAAGGTGGCGGCGAGGCTTCTCCTGAACGACGGAAGGAGATGATATGCATAACTATAATTTTGCACTATGGTTCCAGATAAGAGCCAGCTAGAGGACCGAGACTCACAAAAAGAGCGCCACAAAGGTGGAGAGGCAGCCGGGCCTGATGCCCCGGTTCTGCAGCGACTTGTGGGTCATCCCGATGGGCGTCGGGCACAGCGATGACGTCGGCGTCTGGAGCTGCGACTCCTTGAGGTGGCTACCGGCCAAAGTCGAGGCGGGCGCCTCCCTGAGAAATATGCCACCCTCGGCCTTGAACTTGTCCACCAGCACGGATATCTGCTGGTTCGACTCCAGGAACCGGTCCCGCGATCTTCGGTCCACCGTAGACAGGCACACTGTCGTTATAATAGAACGTGCATATAGCGTGATGGAAAAAAAAAAAAAAAAGGTGTATTGGGGTAGTACATGAGTGGGTTCTCGAGTTCGGGACAGGGGAAGCCCACGTAGGTGAAGTAGTCGAGCATCGAGCGCGTGGGGCCAGAGTAGACGACTGCCCCGAGGCAGAGCAGAGTGACGCGCGCCACGAAAGGCAGAACGTCCGAGCGGGGCGTCTCCATCGTAAGCACGACGATCGAGCCTCGCCTGGAGTTGAAAATTAAATACACAATCTGTGCAATATTCTCTCAAACTTATTTTTATTGTTCGACCCTTGTCCAGGTTTTAAAGAATGAAAATTATTCATAACGATGAAGTTTATGGACGTAATATTGATCAATTTGAAAAAAAGGTGCAATATATTCGTTTCGCGAACATGAAATTTCAAGTAACACATAGCGCTACCGGAATAAAACATGACTCCCAAAGTGAAAAAGTTTTGAAACCACCCGGCCGATTTTAAGCGATAACGGTACACCAACATTTATTGTATACCTATATTCTATACATCAGGTAAATGCCGTAAGAGGCTCGTGACAATTCACGCAATATGCGTGAAACGGCGTTTTATACATAAAATCCCCGTTAGCGTGTACGTCTTTCGAAATCATAGTATTTTGAAACACTCCCAAGTTGCAATGTCCCAAGTCCTTCGAACGATTTTTACGCCGTTGGGCAAAAAATTACTCCCATCGGAGTCAAAATTAATTGGAAAATTGCTCTTGGATCGTCAACCTTTTTTCAAGCAAAAGCGTTGGTAAAAACGAATAAATCTACGATGCAACGATCGAGTGTTTCCGTAAAAAAGATTCAGTCGTGGTATAATAGAGTAACTGATGCATCGCACCTCGTGGCGTACGACCACAGCATCGAGACGATGAGGTAGGTGTTGAGCGGATCCGTGTCCCAGGTGGGCTCGTCCAGCAGCAGGAGGAGGGGATCCTTGGCGAACTGGACGCCGAGCATGAGCCTGCGGTACTCGGGCTTGGTGAGCTCGGCGACCGGCCTGTTGGCCAGCTGCGAGAGCGCGAGGTCGGCGAGAGTCTGGCGGACCCGTGACTCGCGGCTGCCCCCGCCCTCGGGTTTGGACAGCCAGGTCGCGTAGGTCAGAGTCTGGCGGACGGTGAGACTCGGCAGGAGGTAGCAGCGGTGCGAGACGTAAGCCCCGTGCCGACGGAACAGCTCCGGCGTCATCAGGCTGCCGTTGAGGGTGATGCGGCCCCGGGTCTCGCCCCTGGCCGTTCTGCCGGCTGCGTCGGGTGGTTTCTCTTTTAATATGCGAGCGACGGACAAGCGTGCGTATTTTTTGTTTTTTTTTGTTTTCGTTCTGCTCCAATGCTGTGCGTGTATCGAGTAGGTCGAGTAGGTTTTTCTGGTAAAAATACATCGCGTCACGTTGCGAGGGAACGAAAAACCGGGAGGAAACACAACTTTCCACAATAATGGTACTTTATACCCATGATATGTTTCACTTTTGGGAAAAAAAATTGTACGAAATAATGATCGCGGTGCCCAATATTGTCCCACCGAGGGTGCATGGTGTGCTACATTATACGTATAATAACAAGTACCAATGACGTCGAGGAGGGCGCGCTTGCCGGAGCCCTTGGAGCCGAGGACGGCCAGCACCTCTCCGCCAAAGACCCGAGCCGACGCGTCCCTGAGAACGGAGGTGGGCTCGGACCTGGCGGCGACGCAGCTGCAAGCCGTCCCGTCCGCCGCTGGCACCGCGGTCGAGTGGTACACCGCGGTCACGTCGAGCACGTTCTCGGCCAACGGGGCCATAGCGGGGCCGGTCGATCCTCGACGACGACGCTCCTGCCCGATGGGGCGCCCGCAGGTGCACCGGTCGATCGTGCGGGTGGCGTTGTTGTTGTTGTTGTTGTTGTTGTTGTAGTTACCTCTCGCTGATGCTACGCGCCGACGGTTGATGCGGGCCTCGGCATTTCGCATCCGCCGCCGCTGATCATTCGGGTACTGCAGGCGCCGCTGCTCTCCGCGTCCTCTTCGCTCGATGGGCTATTGGCTACAAGATCATCGCGCGATACATTTTTCATATCTGTGTTCGTGCGAGGTTTTTTGAATCGTGACGGTTCGATGAGTTTTGTCCAATATACGCGTCTTGGCACACCAGAATCCATACGCTTCGATCAGCGTGCGGTGGAACAAAGGCGGGCGTGACTACTTTTTCAAATACTTTTTACACGCGTGCAACAAAGTGCCCGAGAAAAGAACATTCAAACTTTCTCGGAGAAAAGCGTGCAGTACTCTTTTGTTGGGATCAAACATTGAAAAAAAAAAAAAACTTGTATTCAAGAGTCAAGGGCACAATATCCCCGCGATGATCGTGCTGGAGTTTAAATTCGCGCCCGAATTCACGAAAACAAACTGGAATCGTTGAGTTACGAACAAACGGCTCCCCGTAATATAACAAATAAGTAGGCGCACAAACCTCTGCTCGGTTCCCCACGCGCACTGCAGCCCCCGACGATTGCTGATGCGGCGATAGGCAGTGCACGAGTATCGGAGGGGCATCCACAAAAAAATAGCCGATCCGAAAATCGTCAACGGGTCTACGACTCCTCCCTGCAAGCGCAGTACTTGGTCAGTTTATATAAGTACCATGTCTCATCACTGCCGGGCACTTGTGTACTTATATATGTTACCTGACGTAGGCACTATGGCGATGATAAGTATATACCTATAATACTGCAGGGCCCCGAAACAATCGGCGAGCAAAAACGCGCGCGATCGGCCCGCGGATCTTCCGATGCAGCGAAACGGGAGCGCGGATGGTACGAGGAGGGAAAGAAATCGTCGGTGCAAAGTACTTGGGTTTGCTCGGAACTCCGACGGGAGAGAGAGACCTATAATATAAACATATACACGGAAAAGAAGTGGAGGAGGAGGAGGAGGAGGAGGAGGCTAAGAAGAACGGCAGGTAAGTATACCCGAGCGCCCGAGAGGAGCGACTGGGGGGACCCATGCATCCGCAGCCCAGTCGAGGTGAACGTTCTCCCATACACCCGGTGTCCGTATATATAAATATAGCTGCTGCATACCCACCACACCAGTACCACCAGGGGCCCTACCTGTAATACCTGTATAATATATATATATATATATATATATATATATATATATATATACTATATGCACTTACACAAATATATATATATACATATGTACATATACATGTACAATATAGCGGAAGCTCGCGATACGAGAGAGAGAGAGAGAGAGAGAGAGGACGAGCGTAAAAAACGCCAGCAGCAGGCGGCGAAGCAGAGGCCGGCGAGCCGCGGGAGGAGAAGGAAGCGCTCCGGGAGTAGGGGGGAGCGGGGCCCCCTTGAGAGGGTACAGCGCACTATATACAGTCTCCTCGCATCAGGTATGCCGCTCGCAGGGCCCCACTGGGTAC
>JAPYYV010021895.1:0-12646 GCA_030522625.1 Copidosoma aretas
AAAAAAAAAAAAACTGACTGTCCAGCGGAGAACCCCAACGCTGACAGGCCTCCGTGGCCGCGCGCGAAATTCGATCTGACTAATTCGACGCCGTGACCGTATTATATATATATATATACCTGCAGCACCCTGAGCCCCCGCGTCAAATAAGTCACGGCCGCGATAAGGCCTGCGCCATAAAGAAGCTTGACCCGGCGAATTATGACGCCAGTGTGTCCGCGGTGTACGGCTGTCCGGCGCATTGCTAAACGGTCTGATTGAAAATTATCGTCGCCCAGTTGCCCGCGTTATTTACTACGCGGACGCTCTCTCTGTGTATACATATACGCATATAACCGACGCTGCCACATGACATTCTCGCGGCGACCGCAGCGGGCGCAAAAGTACAATCGTCGCAGAGTATTTTTCACGCGCGAGCCGCAATAAAACGCTCCCGCGGATTTTCGATCCGCTTTGCATACAATGCCCCGCGCGTCGGAATTATCATTCGCGGGGATATTTTGGCCTTTTTCTTTTTTTCGCAAAAAGCCCGCACTTTCAATCGCGCGTGTTTATGGACGATCGCGCGGGCTCTCGAAACACCTGCTCGTTTTTATCCTGCCCCGTGCGTAATACGCAAGCAAGTACACGTACTATGCGCGCGACGAGGAAGCCACGGTGCAAGCACGGGTTCTCGAAAGCAGTCCTGCGTTTGGTTGGTCCCGCGCCGGCCGCGGAGAAAATCACGGAGACGCAGGAAACGCCGCCGCGACTCGCGCTCGCCTCTTTCGAGTACACGGCGAATGGGAAATATTTTGTAACTTTTTTTTTCCTACGCTCCGCGAAATCTGGTCGGACGACTGGGGATTAGGCGAATGGCTACGTTTGCTGAAGCGCAAGTGGAGCTTTGAACAAATTATCCATACGAAACGTAGGTGTAGCGTTGCATGATGGGGGGGGGGGGGGAACCCCAAGGGAACAATGATCGAGCCCTGTACCACCATCACCACCTCTGCACATATCCATCGGAGCAAGTGTACAATGCATACCTCTGATCATCGGGAAAAACCGAGGCGGCGATACCTGCACTGTCATCCACCAACCTACTCCCCTGCTGGCACGACAACAGTGCCTGGATGAGTCACTGTGACATATATCCGCGGGGGACGTATATATCGGCTGCTCGCAACGCAACAACAACAACAATAACAGCCGCGGTGCCAATGATGGACTCGTGTCGTTGTACCATACCCTCGCTCACGAGTGTTTGTTGTGTGTGGATGTATTATGTTCCAGAGAGAGAGAGAGAGAGAAAGATATTTCGTTGCGCAAGTGTAAGGCACGCGCTCGTGCGCCACCACACCTGGGATCCCACCTCTCTCTCTCCATCACCTCCCGCGAGATTGCGGATCTCTCGGGCTGAAACCGCGAGCTTTGGATTTATGCGCTTGCTCAACGACGCGGGGGAGTCGTCGTCGTGAGCGGGGCGTTTTCGAGGATGCGACGGCAGACCTACCTTTTTTCTTCGCGGAGAACTCGAAACCCCCCTTGTAATATATAGAAGCCGGCGAATCGCGATAGCAGCTGCTCGACTACGGGATTGAGCAATTAACACAACGCGCGCGGTCGTTATGAAATCGAGGGATCATTTGATTTCGTCCTATCGCATCGTCCTCATCGTTTTCGCAATCATTGCTGTTGTGCTGGTCTTTTCTTTTTCCTCTCTTGTTTGCTGCGAGTTAGCGAACTCAGGGAGGCGTGAAAATACCGTGAACAATTATCTTGGGTTTTATTGCACCGCGAGTACGCGACTGTTTTGTATTGAAGAATATTGCGTGCTTTGCACTTTTGTGATCGCTGAGTGGCTTTGGCAAGTAAGTTTTAGTTCAAACGTCGAAAGAACGGAATAATAATACAGGCATTTTCCCTATTCGTGTGCATAATTCAATTAAACATCTCGTTGCCCCTAGAGTGCGCAAATCCATGAGCAAAACGTGGACCAAAAGCCAGTTGCAAAACGTCGTCAAATCCTTATAACGACGCGAAACTTGCAGGCGCCGAGTTGCAACGACCTACTGAACAATACGCATACTAATTGCACCGCGAGAGCAGAAAGAGGAGGAAAAATCAAAACCGCACGTGCGTTATATACGCACCCAACCACCGCAGCGACGAGCCATTCGTGTCTGGTGGAAAGAAAAAAAAAAAAGAAAAAAAAAAAAGGAACGTTGCGACAGGGCGAGTGGCTGTACACATAATTGATACGCGGCGAGCATCTCCACGTCGATTATAGACAATGCGTCGATGTGTGTGTACATGGGACAGAGGCATTTAGCCGTACCAGGCCTCTGCGGGTCGCGACCCGGGGAAAATATAATTGTACATATGGAGCCGGAGCGGGAGAGACTCGTGAACAAGATAGCGGAGAAAAAGGGGGGCTTGAGCAATCCGCGGAGCCATCGACGCAGCTCGTACAAGCGTGTCCTCGGCTGTCTCTCGGGATCGGCGTGTCGCTTTTCGTCCGGATGATTTGATAAGTTTTTCCAGCAGCAGCGAGCGCGTGTGGTAATTTCTTTTTTTTCTTCCGTCGTTTCTTCCAACGCGTCGCTGAATCTTGTACGGGTATTCAATACCGATGAAAAAGATATTTCAACGAAATCGGAAGTTGACGTGTGTGTCCTTACTTGATGATAAGAAGTTTGACGTGATCGCTCATTCATTATCCTGTTGTAACATGATCGATACGTACGTTATCTCCATATACCTGTGTAAGTACACTCGCGAGTATCCTTCAGCTCCGAAAAAAAATGCCGATCGAGGCATTAGAACGACGCTCGACGCTGCACGAACGAACGCTTCCATTAATCAAAGTATACACACTATACTCGACGACGCGCGATCAACAACGCGGATCACCATGCTCGATGAAACTTATTTCGGGGCGGATGCGAGCACCGAGTCCCGCTTGTTACGTATATCACACGTCCCGTCGAACAATCGCTCGTTCGCGATGGCTGTTATACAAGGACCGATCGCACAAAGAGCCCCCTCGCTGTTGACCTCGTTCGCGCGCGTTCGCACTCGAAATCTCACTCTGACCCCATGGCGCCCCGACACTCGGACCCTCGATCCATCAACCACGAAGCGCCCGATCGACATCGCCCCGCGCGCGTCGCGTCAGACGGCCGGGCAACAATGCGCAATCAACGCTCGGAACCATCGCGCGGCCTTGCGAATTCGACTTCCTCGCGGTGCTTCACCTTCGCTCTCCGGGCTCGCAGTTCCCAACGGGGCGCGTCGAAAATGAGGCTCGAGAGGCGAGCGTCGCTTGCGCGCGCGCGTACGTGTATCGTGTATAATAAGTACGCGTGAGAAAGGACAGGAGTGCTTAAGTATAATGTATACTCGCACAGGGAGGTATAGCTGAGACCTTGCCGAGCGATTGCCGCATCCTAAATGCCGACGAGAGAGGAGCACCGCGGTGGAAGAGGTGCCTCGGCTCTTTGGGATTATAATATTCCCTCGGTGCAAGCCGCGCTTGTTTGTTTGCCAATTATGCCCGGTACAAGCGACGGGCGCTGAGTATATTTGCTTTTCGTCGGCAATTAAGACTATAGACGAGCGAGGGATACAGGAGTGGGCTGCTGATTAATGAAAAAGAAGGGTCGGGGGAGCTTGCACGAGGATCGTGTTTTCGAGAGGGGGGGGGGGGGGAATAAGGCTCTTGCGCAATTTCGAGAGGTTGCTGATAGCGGGGGGAATAGGGGGGAACGGGGGGGATGAAAGTATTTTTTTGCCATAGATTTTTTCCGTTTACAGGTGTGTTCTCGTTTTCATGCCACTCGATGAACACGTTTTGTCATTGATTGACACGGTGACGAGTGTATACGCTGTCGTTGCCTCGCAAACAAGAGATATCGATTTTTATCGTAAATTTATGTAAAATTGCCAGCGGAATTTATACATGTAACGAACATTAATTACACCATGGGAAAAAACACGAGTGCATGGCGTAACGTGGTAGCAATGAATTCTGGTGGATTGATAATTGCTCGCATCTTCAGAGTCCGCACATCTTTTAGGTATACCTAGCCGCTGTTGCTCAACTTTCATTTGAATTGGATGGCACGGAATGCAGAGTCCGTATCTTCAGCTCGAGATGTTCCCCTCGTGAAAACAATACGCGATTCAAGATAAACTTAATTGAATCGGCAGAAGCGGGTAACAAAATGTTATCCAATCTTTATGCAATACATCAGAGAGGCGAGCGAGAAAACATCGCGATGTACGATTCATTGAGTGGAGGATCGATTATTCGCGCGCGCACTGTATTATTACTCCGACAAAAATCTCTCTTTCTGCAAAATAAACGCTTTGTGTTTCATCTTGGTACAAAACATCACGATCCGACACCAAAGTTATCCATTCCATGCGCTTTTTTTCGTTGCTGTCAAAGATACTGCCGTAACATCCTGTATAGATACGAGAAAAAGAGCTGGTCTATGCTCAAAGCCTGACTTCAGCCATTAGCCATATCGAACAGCGTACGATCGGCTTTTTCTCATAATCTCATTGAAGGAGCACAACGTTATTCGTATAATCAGCTAAAAACTAACGTGGAATCAAAGAATTTTGGAATCAGCACACTTTCAAAAGCAACAAAGTCGTTCGAGCCGTCAACAACCCGAACTATTTCTCGATGAATCAAACACCACCACCACCGTAGCGTACCAACAACTTCATAAACCACCTCATCAACCGGTCACAAAATTAATCCCTAACAATTCCCAGCATGTGTACGAGAACTCGGGCTCACGCGGCCGCACGGAAAAAAGCGCCACGCCTGCGCGAGGAAAAACTTCGCGGCGCGCAATAATGGACAACCCCAGGAGGATTGGAGAGCCCGCTGCAGCTCGAGGCTCGCGGAAACGCCGGGGGGAAAAAGCCGACGAGCGAGCCGTAGATCATAAAACTCGCAGTGCTCGGGACCTACATACGCGCGCCCTGTCCGGCAAATTAACGGGATAATATCCAGTAGTAATAACGGCGCGATACGCGCGGCTGTGGCTTATCGTGCGTACAGGACCTGTCGCGGAACAGTACTGCTGTGTCCGGGGCGCGACTTTTTTCGCCGGCGAGTCGGGCTCCGCGGGGAAGCTTGGCTAAAAAGTGGAAAACGGTATACGGGCGGTGGGGCTGAGCTTGTGTATATGAACGGTATACCAGCTAACGAACGGTGCGCCTTTGTGCAGCGTTATGAACTTCGTTCCGACGGTGTGCTCCCTCGGTGGCCTTTCGAGTTGTTTGATCATGGGTATAAGGCACTCGGTATATCAGTTTATACAATGAATGTCTTCCGCGAGTCATCTCTCGGGGCGCTGGAAACAATTTTCATCCCGATACCACGCGACGGTGACTCTTCTCCTCCTCCTCCTCTTCCTCCTCCTCCTCCCATGATTCAATGGGTGCCAGTATATAGGCAGCAAATTACCTCTCCCAACAGCAGTAGAAATGGGTTATATACATGTACAGTCGCGTCGTAAGCGTTACGTGCGCACACCTACCACTTGCACAATCCTAATTCCAGAGTATCGTCTCGCGGATCTTTTTCGCCGCTAAATTTAATTTCCTGGTTGGCAAATCCCAACAGTGGCGGTACAGCTGCAGCAGTAGCCGACAAGTCGAGAAGAGAGTGTCACGTTGGCTGTAAGCTAAAGGCAGCAGGGAGCGACAAATTTTTCTCGCCTCCGAGTTGTTGTCGCCCGATCTACGTCGGTTGTCAGAATGTTGGTGTATGGTCGCGGGTGGATTTTCTCTGATACTGATAAGTTTCTTTTTTCTAGTGAATACAATATTTGTATATTAATAAAAGGTTTCCCATGCGCGTTAAATGTTCTGCATTGCTTTGAAACTTCAAAGTAAGTATTAGGTACGCAAACACTCGCATGATTGCTAATCAGATGTGTAACAAAGAAAGATGACGGATGAGTGAAAAATGAAAAACTTTCATAACTTATTTTTAAGAAACGTGTCTTACAAAAACGAGGACGAATTCGATTGATCACACTGATAGGGTATCAAATGTTTGGGGATAAATTATACATACAGTACTTAAGTATACATATAAAAACACAAATTGAGACATATTGATGATACTGAAATACTACAAGCGTTTTGTAATGTATGAGTTGTTATAATATCTACTATGCATTTTTTGTTTGTACTTCATAAGCTTGATATCAATTGAGAAAATAGTTCGTCCTTGTTTTGAAAAAATGTTTTTACATGGGCCAAAAACTAAAGAAACTACAGTTTTAGGAAAAACTAAATAATAAATGTTAAATATCAAAGTTTCTAATGATGTATATGATAAAAATTATATATAATTCCATGCATTATGGGTAAAGTTGATTTTCATTTTACTTACCAGACTGACATTAAATGTCTATATTATGATAAAATTAAAATAGTTTTTCTCTCTTTTCGGAAGATGAAAATTCATCATCATTTTGGTTTTATAAATATCTTATTTATTCAAACAAATGGGATGGGATGTGGGTTTTAGAACTGTGGCGCTCACAATTTTTAAATGCAAACTGGTCCTGACGCTTCCATTAAGTTTATCAATGCCTAAAATTTTAATCATTACAGTGAATCAAATATTTACGCAAGCTTATAACTCAGCTGAGCCACTTCGTTTATTTCACTTATTCCTTCTGGGTAATTATCTCTACTGACAAACCAAACAGAGCCATTGTCTCCTTTCTTGATTATTTCTACAATGGCAAAGGCAACACTCTCTGGTCTGAAGTATTAAACAATTAGATAAGTAAAAAATCAATAAAGTAATATGTATTCGATTTACATTTAGATGAACACGTACTTTTGCTTGTACGCCTTTTTTAACTCTTCGTTAAGACTTTTGACATCAGTAAAGTCTAACATTCTTTTTTCCGTATTTTCCATATGTACTAGTGATGTATCTGTCAAATCTGGACATACACATACAACACGCACTCCTAAAGGTTCTTCAAAATCCTAAGCATAAATATAGTGAAGTGTATAAGTATACATGTGTTATTATATGAAAGTGTGAAGTAGTTTGGTTTTCTGTACCTTAAGTGATCTCACGAAAGAAACGACGGCATGCTTTGTGGAATTATACACTGGAGTTATTGAAGAATTTCGTAAGCCAGCAATGGAACTAATATTGACAACTATACCTCCTCTTCCATCTTTATCTATTCTCATATGTTCAATTGCCATCAAAGTGCCAGCTACTATTGCTTTCTAAAATATTGAGCTGTCTATAACACTAAATTTTTTAAAGATTTTTCAAAATTAACATATTTAATACTTACATAATTTATATCGATACTTAAATTAAACTCGACGTCATTGATTATTCCAGCATTGTTTATGAAAATGTCAACATTTTGTTTTATTTCCACAACTTTATCGAAACTATCTGAAATGATTTATCTAATTTTTTCAAATGTAATCATGATATCATAACTGAAGAAGTTTGAATAATAAATTGTATCAAACATAGATACAAACATCTACGTTTGCAACAGCAAGTTTTGTTATGAATAAGCTTCAACCAATGCTTTGTTGTCCAATAAATATACGTACCTTTAAATTCTTTACTGTTAGTAACGTCACATGGAAAGTACCCAAATTTACTTTTATCAAAGTCATTCTTTAATTCTTGCAAACTTTTACAAACACAATCACTGTTAGACTTTGATAGATCAAATATAGCAACGTACTGTAGAGTTGATGAAAAAATTATTGTTATCGCTAATCATAACTAATTTTGGTGGAACTTACATTCAATCCATTTTTTAATAAGTACTGAACTGTCTTGAATCCAATGCCTCCAAGTCCTCCCGTGATTATAGCAACTTTATTCGTGGGATCCATTTTTACTTGTAATATTTAATCATCCCATAAAACATTAAATTTATTGTATTCAAACAGCTTATATATACTATGATGTATAAGCTCTGACTATAAACTATTTAGTATGAAAAATAATGTGAAACTTACTTTATACAGTGCCTTCCTTTCGCCTCAACGATTATCAGTGAAATGAATAATTTTACATCATATTAATATACTTCAAATATTTCTCTTTTTTATCGCGATGAAAGAAGCTACACGAAGAAAGGAAAAAAAATGTATACCTGATCACAATCTACGATCAGAACATTATTTTTATCACTGATATGTACTCATACAGTTTTCTCAAGTGATTTTTCGACTGGATTATGTAACTTTTTGAGTTTAAAAATAAAATCATGCAGCCCTCATTGTTTGCATTAAAAAATGATGTGCCCACACGAAGCACGAGTATAAAATTACCAAAGAAAACCAATGTACGTTAGTTTATAAAAGTTAATAACCTGAAATAGAATACTATCAATGTAGTCAAATAATTTTAGTATCAAAATTTATACTTCATGTACGTTTTACTTTTTTTCAAAAACACACATAATTTGATGAAAAATTTTCTCATAAAAAATTAGAATACAAAGTGTGGCGCTGACATAAATTTTGCTGATACTGATCTCTTTTGGTTGATGGTTTTTTGATAAAATCGTATGAAGTATTATTACGTATTATGGGTCACAGAAAATTTATTATCTTCTTTTGATACGAGCAATATTCTCGATGCCCAGGATAGTATTTGTTAAAAAGCTGGCATGTATAGATCATGCGATGTAAATTGTTTAATGTGCAGTAAAGTTCATTTTTCTATTTTTCTTGGATCTTATGAATTGGTTTACTTTGTATTGTTTGATATTTGTTGAAAAATTTTGTGCTAGTGCCCACAATTTTTATTCTAATTTATTACAAGAAAATTTTTCATCAAATTATTATACTCATTGTGGAAGTTGTTTTAATTTATTGTGCAAACGAATTTATTTGATTCTTTTTAGTGCATTTTCAGAGTAAATTTTTTCGAAAAGTGTGTTTCAAAAAACTTTTTTTTCATTTTTTTTATTTATTGGTTATAAGAAATTTTTTTATCATTTTTCATCAAATTTATGATGAACCATATCAATAAAATTCGTGGTGTTTCAGGACTTTGATGGACGCTTGGTGGTAGTTTACGATTACTTATTAGTTATTTCATCATTAACGTTTGTAATAAACCGTTTATAATTGATTCACATGTTTTAGCTGTAATAAGCATTACAAAATACTTTTGAAATTATTATTTTTCAGTAGGCAATGATAAATTGGCAATCAATATTTAAAATAAACATAATTGAACACTCTTAAATGTAATAAATTGTTTTCTGAATAAGAATAATGCTTCTAAAATAATGATTTATGTATGTTAACAAAGATATTCATTATTATTTAAATGGGTCATCTTATCCCTCGATGAAAACGGAAGCATTGTGTTGTACATACATTTTTTTTTTATTGTATATTATAGTGTAATTCGTCCGGATATCACAAGGATCCACTACTCAGGGCACGCGACACTTGGGAAAGGGATAAGGAAAGGGGTGGGAGGCCTCCCCATTACAGGGAGGGGGGGTAGGGCGTAGATAGGCAATTTTGCTGCGAGAAGGTCGTCCACCCCTTCACGAAGAGGGTTGCGGGGAATAAGTTGTATATACATAGTACATAAACATCCGTGCTATAAGCTGGCTGTGGAAATTCGCGCCAAAATTACACGTGTCAAACCTCTGTTTACTGTATTTCGTAATGCTTGTTAGGACGCACTATTTTTCATTTAAAAAACAATTTCAGAAATCGATTACTAAAAATTTCAGTCAAACTTCTCGAAGCTGACTGTCAGGTCCTGGGTATACCCGTTTTATATATTGATGACCTGGACTTCTAGAGACCCCCAGGTATACCTCAATTATTACGTTGGTATAATGATTGCCCAAGTAAAAAATATCGTCTTTGAATAAAAAAAAATTAATGCCTACGATTTCCCTGAGATATCCGGCCCGATTCCTCGGAGGTACTCTTCTTGCATACTCTAGATATCCTATGACCTGGATGGATGAAAAATAAGACCATGGATTATACTGTTATCCAAAATCAAGTTTCAGAATTTTTCATCAACAGGAAATTGTCTTGAATGGAACTTCTTAGATTTTATTTTAGACAAACAAACAAAAAAACAGTGATAATCAAAGTGTCAGTAATTCGTTAGTAATATCTTTGACGTACGCTAAAACAGTAAATGTTCCGTGCTTTAGCGAAGTTTCAGGGTAGATGCTTTCTTCTCGAGGATATAAAATATTCTATTAAAAATGATATAAAATACATATGTATTATGAAATAATTTTGCAGTAGCCAGTTTGTAAAAAAAATAAAAAAAAATATGAATGTAACCAATGAAATCGAAAAATAATCTACAATGTAGAATATTGTAAGTTTTATTGAAAAAAATATTGTTTGAAAAAAAAATTGCTGGTTGCAGGATTGCTCAGTGCTGCTTTCTGTAGAAGTTTCGAAAACTTTCCAAGTAAGACAGGGAGATGAAACATCAGTCGATAAAAAGAATCACTGCCTCAGACAGACAATTATCCAATGATCGGTAAAATTAAATTTATCATGAATAAAACAGATCTATTTTAGTTTGATGTTTTCAATACAGAGTCCAAAAGAAACCACGTGATAAACGTTTTTTACACTGTTTTCGAGCGACTGCTCTCAGAGCACTCCGAGAGTATTCATCTCTCTTTCTAGACCACAGTAAAAGAAGGGACAGAGGTACTCTCAGAGTTAGTTTCCACAGTAATGAAAGGAGGGTTGCGATAAAACGATACACATGATCAATATTAAAAGTTTAGTTTCATTTTATAAATTCCGTACAAAACTTAACAAAGTTCCTTAGCTAGTTTTTAAATAAATAATTTAGTATAGACAGGAACAAATGTCCGTATATGCATTGTTAAATGTACTTTCATTACAAATATATAATACTGTGCGTTGCACGCAAGCAGCGCAAATAGGTATGTACATGTCGTGTATCAGTTGAATTTGATTGAATAACAGTATACAGGTATAAGCTGACGTTTTTTCCATAAGCCAAGTTGTAAAGCAAATCATTGAAGATGTTAATCGAATGTTAGAACAAACTGTTTGAAGAGCACGAAAAAAACATTATCAAAAATATAGCGCTCCGTCGCATCGAGTCAGCAAAATCTGTCATTCAGCTTAAAATTAAATATTATAATTTGCCTTACAACTAAAAATAAATATTACGATCTAAGGCGATTATATACAAATATTTGTCTCGCAAAATAAATGCTACTTTCCCATACACGTTTCAAGTACACGAATTACATAATAGTGAAATTCGATGATCACAAATATCGACAAGTAAACAAACTACAAATCCTGTCACTCAAATGAAAATCCGCTGGTGAAAAATGATGATCAAAAGACACGAACCAGCGTCTAAATTAAAACGCAGTGCCAGGGTATTCCCGCAATCCTAGATAACGCGATGATGCGGCGTACTTGATCTTGACTATCGGAGTTTATTGACTCAAGCCATTTGCATCTGGTCTACGTCAAGTTCATTGCGAGCACGCTATACGATTCTTTGACACGATACATCTCTTTTTCTTCTACAAACGCAAGTCATCGCTCTCGTAAATTACAATATCTACTCTGTATCTTCTACACTGTAAATAGAGAGATTTTTGACTTTAACCGTTTCAAAACGATAATATCTAATGATTGTAAAAATGAGACTATGATTGTCTAGCTTTCCCGGCCAAACGGACATTCAAGTATTTACACGTGTACCCAAAAATGAAGGTCGTCGTGACGTAAAAAAAAAAAAAAAAAAAAAAAATTCAATCAAACCTCCTCGCACGTACCTAACGCAATCGTTCCCTATAATACAACGAATTTCCTTCTCCGAATGTCAACGGAAAAACAAAAAAAAACAACAAGAGTTCAGACCTCCTCTTCTTCCGGTACTTGGAAAAAAAAAAAATGACTAATCACGCACAACCATCAGTAACATCGTCGCCAATAAACCACCAGCGGCCGAGCTAGTAGTCAAAGACGTGCCTCCAGGCGTGCAGGTAGTCCTTGTACTTGAGCAGCACGCCCCAGTCGCGGACGAGCCTCCTCGTGTCGTCGACCGGCTCGCGCTCCGTCTCGCTCATGATGCTCCTATCTATCCTCCCGGGCAGACTGAGCGACGGCAGCGACTCGATGCTGCTCTCCACCTCGCACAGCATCATCTTCAGGTACGACTGGGTCGTGTAGAGCGCGTCCTGGATCTTTTGCGCGCTGGTCTCGTCCTCGACCATCTCCTCGACGGCGACGGCGAACTTCTGGAGGTCCGAGTGCAGCTTCGGCAGGTGGTTGGCGATCTGCAACGGAAAGCGGGCGAACGGTGATTCGCGGGAACGGATCGGCGGCCGCAGCCGCACCCGTTGCAACTCCTCCTCGAGTGGCCGGCGTCACGGCACATCGGCTTCTCGACTCTGTTGGGCTGATTTACGGGGGCCGTAAATTTTTCATCCCCGCCGACGACGAAATTTTCCGAGCTCGAGCGCGCGATTGTAAACTTTTTACCGCCGCGCGCGGGAGTACAGCGAATAAGAGGTGGGGGGGGGGGGGGGGGGGGGGCCCCACACCCCCCCCCCCCCGCGCCCCGCGACCCCCC
>JAPYYV010021898.1:0-11186 GCA_030522625.1 Copidosoma aretas
CTTGAAAAGGGTTGTCCATATACAACCGAAACGTTGTACGCAATTAGAAGTGAGGAATAAACTTTTCGACAGTATGCCATAAAACTCAGCTCATTTATTAGTATATAAAACATTTCTAACGTATTTCTAGAAAATATTTTTATTCTTACCGATACAAAGCTTCCTCTATGAGGAGGCAAAAGACTGCATGTTAATGAGAAAATTTTGTGTCAATACATTGGCAGCAGTTTTATTTTGATTTTATCGATTTTGAAAATCTACTTTATAAATAATATATTTTTTTTATGAAAAAAAACATTGTTTTAGAATAATTTGTTGAAGAAAATCTTGAACATTATAACACTTCTAAAAAATAAAGCTTTCAGATGAAAAAAAAAATCGCGGATGGTATCTGTAGGTGTATCAGAGATAATAGGTGTAATCAGTTTCATCTCAGGATTCCTTCGATCGATTTTGACCCAATAAGGCTTTTGTTTTCATTGTTGGATAGCTATCAACACTGAAGAATGAAATTTTAATTTTATTAAATCGTTTTTTTTTTTATTCCAATTAGACTAATTTTAGAATTTTTTTTTTTTTTTTTAAATAAATTCTTTTGCAAGTAAACGTTGTTTTATAATATTTTGTTGTAGGAAATCGCGAAGGTCACGAAATTTCCTAAAAAATAACGTTGTTTGATGTAGGAAAAAAGATAACTGATAAGGGTGTATGTAAAAAAAAAAGTAGAACATGTGAATGAGGAAGCTTTATGCAAATAAATTCGCAGCCGTTTTTTAAAATTTCGATTTCATTGATTTTGAAGAATCAATCGTTTAAAAAAGCTCATTTTTCTGCTTTATATCGTTTTTCTACGGTGATTTTGTTAAAAATCTTAAAAGAAAATGATATTCTCTACAAAATAATTTATTTAGATAGAAATACAAAGAATTGTTCGTAGGTGTATTTGTAGTAATGTTTATAATTAGTCATACATCAGGATTTACTAGATTGATTATGATCAAAGACGTTTTTTCGATACCTTTTAGCGCTGGAAAAAAACTTTGGTTTCTTTGAGTTCTTTTGTTTTATTTTGATTTTATAGATTTGGAAAATCGATTTTTTCGAAAATTTGTTTTTTTGCGGTTTTTCATTGTTTTGCAGTAATGTATGGTAAATTCTATAGGATCATAAAATTTCCTACAAAGCGACAAATTTGGATGAAAAAAAAAACAATTGTTTGTTGGTGAGTGTGGGTGTATTTATGTTTATGTTTATAATCAGTTAAATCTCAGTATTGAATCGATTAGTTTTGATCCAACAGTATCAAATATTTTTTACCACCAATAAATAATATCGAGGTTTTTTTTATGTTAGAGTTTTGAAAAAATAAATTTTTTAGAAAAAGTTGATTCTTTGCTTCTTATCGTTGTTTTTCTTCATAGTATGTAAGAAAATCTGAATGATCATTCAATTAGATACAACCAGACATATTTGGGTGGTCCTAGATCGTCGACGAAATGTGAGTTTGATTCCCTATCTATTCCCTACCTTTTTCTTACGCTCCGCCAAGCATGTTAGACTAATATTATGTAAGTAATCTATATTGATTTGAAAAAATGAATTAGTGTGGCTCTTAACAGACTGTGTGCGTATTGCACAAAATACTGTTGAATTATTGTTAAATTATCCGTGATAAAAAATATGCAACTTTTTACACTGGACTTTTGTTAATTTAATACATTATGGGCCAAGTAGCCTATAAATCACAAATCACGAGTTTATTCTCGAAAATGAATAAATAAGGTAATATTCAAAATTTCGATGCGTCATATCGGCGCATTAAAGTGTTGCGGCTCCTTGCTGTCGTCATTGTTCCCCTACTTACCAACGTAGCGCTGTCGCGCCACTTAATCCTGATCAAAATCCACTTTGATTAAAAGGAATTTTTTATCAGAATATCAGACGTTAAAACCTTACAAAGTAGTAGTTACATAATCAAAAACATTTTTTCACAGTGTATATGTAAAAACTATGATTACTTATTCTGTATATTGTTAACTATTTATTTCTCTTTGGTTAAAATTGTTTATTATGGATGAAAAAAAGTTATGCCTATCAATTGAAATTATAAGGCTTGTAATAAAAGTAGAACATCTGATTGCGGAAGGTTCGTGTTCATAAATTGACCGCGGTTTCTCAGGATTCCCTCGACCAAATTTGACACAAGACTTATTAGTTTTGTTCACCGATACCCATCACTCCTAAAAAATAAAATTTCAATCTCGTTTAATCTTTTGTTTTATTTTGGTTAATTTGATTTAGGAAAATCAATTTTTACGAAAGAAGTAATTTTTTCGCTATTAAACGATGATTTAGAATACTTTGTGGTAGAAAATCTTGAAAATCATAAAATTTTATTACCACTAATGCTTTAAGGTGGCTCATCACCCGTATATAGCACATATTTTGAATACTTTATCATAAATGTTTATTAAATGTTATGAAAAATGTCACTCAACCTGACAATAATATAGCTAGTGCTAAATATCATGTCATTTTTTTCATAAAAGTTTATTGTTAAATTTTTCAGATACCTATGCTTGAAAAAAAATTCAATAAATTACTTAAATCCTTTTTTATCTCCATCTGATCTTTGATTTTTTGGGCTCGTTCTCTTTCTTCAACAAATCCATTGGGAGTCATCGCGGAAAAAATTGCAAAAACTTGGATAGGTTTCCCAGAAAATTCAATTGTTCACTTATATTTCGTATTTCTATACAAACAATTGAATTTTCTGGGAAATCTATCCAAGTTTTTGCAATTTTTTCTGCGGTTGCTCACAATGGATTCGTTTAAAAATGAGAATAAGTCCAAAAAATTAAATATCAGATGTAAACTGAAAAAGATTAAGGTAATTTATTGAATTCTTTTTCAAGCTTCAATATCTCAAAAATTTAACAACAAAATTTTATGAACATAGTTGCATGATATTTAGAACTAGCTATATTATTATCAAGATAAGTGACACTTCTCACAACTTTTAATAAACATTTACTATAAAGTTTTTAAAATATGTGCTGTATAGAGGTGATGAGCCACCTTAAGATTAAAAGATACAAGTAAAACAACGAGGGTGTGTGTAGATTTTACGGTACTAATAATTATAATCAGTTATAACTCACGATTGCCTGGATCGATTTGGATCAAAATTGGCTCATTTCTTTCGTATTCTGATACTTATTCCTTAAAAATACAATTGAATTTGATCGATTGGTTCTTTTATTTCGATATTATCTGTTTTGGGAAATTCGTTTTTTTTTTTTAATTAATGTGGAAGGTTGATAATTATAGAATATTTAACGATGCAAAATATAAAAGATCTTAAAATTCATCAGAAAAAAAACATTTGCAAATAAAAAATAAATTTATGCGGGTGTTTGTGGGTATGTAAATAAAACATCGTATTATCATTCATATGTCAAGATTTCCTGGACGGAGAGTTATAAAAACACAAATTGAAAGGTAAAATGCTACATAAACTTCGCTACCAGCACAGTAATTTTACTACAATATAAAATATAAACAACGAAAGAATTAATTTACTATGCTTAGCGTAGTCGATTCAGTATGTCCAACGTAGAAAATAAAAAGACTCACGTCCAACGTAGTAAAATTGCAATAGCTAGTTATATTGCATTGTCAATCGTATTTTGACAATGTCAGACATAGTAACCTTACAAAGAAAGTAGTACATATCGATGCCCCGTACGAAGGCTAGCAATATTCAGATTTTTGAAAAAATGATATTCTTGCCAATATCGTCACATCAACACTAATAATTTAAAATAATTTGTAACCTGATACTTTGTTTGTCAAAGCCTGAAAGAATACCATAAAAAAAGGTTTTACGTATTAAGAGTTGTAATTTTATAGCCCACCAATCGAAAAAATATTTTTTCAAAAATCTGAATAGAGCTAGTCTTTGTGCGGGGTGTCAAGATACAAACAACTTTTTTACAGTGTACATGTATATAATCATATTAATATTTTCTCTATTACTTTCTATTTTATATGGCTATTTTTTTTTCAACATTTTTATCATAGACGATGAAAAAGTCCTACTTTTCAATTTGATGTAAATAAGGAAGCTCGGTGACGATAAATTGGCAGCGATTATTATTTATATTGATTCTATTAATTTATTTAATTAATTTATGTTAGAAAATTTTAAAGATCGGCTTATTTTCTACAAAATTACGTACTAAAGAGAACATTTTTTTGTGTGGGTGTGTGTGGGTCTATTTCTATTTTAATTTTATTTCATCGATTTTTAAAAATCAATATTATAAAAATTTGATTTTTTCGATATCTATCGTTGTTTTAGCATATTTTAAGCTAAAAACCGCTGCCAATTTATTGACACAAAGCTTCCTTATTTATATGTTCTACTTACACACACCCATATTGTCATTAAAATTAAATTTTTTTTCAAATTTAATTTTTGCTATATCATCGTTGATTCAGCATATTTAAAGTTCAAAACTGCTGCTAATTTATAGACACAAAGCTTCCTCATTTACTTGTTCTACTTACACACACCCTCAATAATTTTATTCTTCTCATCATCTAAAAACGTTGTTTTTCAGGACATTTCATGAGCTATACGATTTTCTACCATAAAATATTGTAAAACAACTCTTAGTTGCGAAAAAATTCATATTAAAAAAAAATCAATTACAATTCGGATTGAAAAGCAAAATTTTTTTTTGTCGGAAAGAAATAGATAAAGAGAATATTAAGTTACTGTTTTTTACATATACTCTGGAAAAAAGGCTTTTGCATGTGTACTACTTCGTTTGTAGGGTTACGACGTCCAAAAATGTCCAAATACTGACTATGTACTATAACGAGCTATTGCATTTTACTACCTAGGACATACTCTTTTAATTTCCTACACTGGACATAGTTAAATTACTACGCTGGGCACAGTAAATTTATTCTTGCATTTTTCATAACTACTAGGCTGGTAGCGAATTTTCTGTAGCACCTTGGACTCAAAATCCGTGTTTTTATAACTTTCCATCCATAAAATCTTGAGATATGAATGAGTGTACGAATTTTCAATGATTACACCCACGCATAGCCCCATCCACATTCTCTTTGTATTTGATAACGTTTATTTGTGATAAATCTCAGGATTTTTTATATTTTGCATCAAAAATAGTTTAAAAAGAGTTGATTATCGAACAAATTGAATCAACGAAAAAATCGATGATAATAAAACAAAAAAAAAACAATAAAATTAAATTTTATTTTTTTAGTCATAGGTACACAAATACAATACAAGTTAGCCCAGTTGGGTAAAAATCGGTCTAAAACGCGGGATGTACCTGATTATATTTAATTTTTCTGCGATACCCATACACCGAACTGAAATATCATTGTACAGCGGTGATAAGTATAAAATATGGGCCTTGTTGGATCAAAATCGGTCAAAGGAATCCTGAGATACAACTGATTACACACATACACACTCACGCGCGCGCGCGCGCGGACATATTCTAAAAATAGTGTATTATTATGGTAAACTTTATAAAAGGTATTTATAACATCTTTCTTCGATGTGTGATTTTTCGTCCATAACAAATCTTCCTCGAATTATAATATGGAACAGGGAAAAATTAATCGAAAGTGCGGGAGAAGTAGGACTTGAAATAAGTGAAGAAAAAATTAAATACACGAATAACAGTAGAGTGATTGATCCGAGTGTAACCACGTTGAGAGTAGGGGAAAAATCGTTTGAGAGAGTTTCAAAGTTTAAATATCCTGGCGTCAATTGTATGATTCTAATGATTTTCAGGACAAGCTTAAACAGATATTACGACCAGCAAACGCTTGTTATTGTGGAGCTAGTAATCTGTTACAATCGCAACTTTTTTCGAAAAATTTAAAAAAACGTATCGATAAAACGATTATAATACCGGTCCTGCTGTACGGAAGCCAAACGTGGGCAATCACAAAAAGCGAAGAAAAAAAATTCCAAGTTCGAGAGAAATGTACTCAAAAAAATATTTGGGGCAAAAAGGAACGATGTCAACGGGGAATGGAGGATTTTGCATAACGCGAAGGTCGAGAAATTATATAGGGACCCAAGCATAAGCCGAGTAATAAAAGCACGTAGACAGCGAATGGCTTGACGCGTAGCTAGGATGGAAATGCAAAGAACCGTGTATAGAATCATGATCGGGAAACCAGAAGGAACTAGATCACTCGGTAGACCAGAACGAAGATGGGGACATAAAGTGTTAAAAAACCCCAGAAACAGATAAGCTGGATAATAGTATATGAAGTACAATTTACTTTATCGGCCTTCGCTATCCAATTTTCAAAATATGATGTTAATACGATGTCTGGTAAAGCAGATACATTTCGCATCCTGCGAAAAATGACATCTATATAATTTTCAAATTTTTCGAAAATTCGAAAATTTGAAATGGTTCTTTTTAAAATAAATTCACAGATTTTAAGTGAATATTAGAAAAAAACAACGAAAAAATACCTCGGCCTGGAGTCGAACCAGGAACCCTCCATTCTCTAGACAGAGTGCATTAGCCAGTTACGCCACCGAGACCTCCGGTATCTCTTCGTCATTTTGTCATAGAATTATATCCAGGCCTTAACGTCATGTATTTAATTTTGATGTCAAGTGATTTTATCGATAGCAGAGAAGTTTATTAAGTACAATTTACTTTATCGGCCTTCGCTATCCAATTTTCAAAATATGATGTTAATACGATTTCTGGTAATGCAGATACATTTCGTATCCTGCGAAAAATGACATCTATATAATTTTCAAATTTTTCGAAAGTTCGAAAATGCGAAATAGTTCTTTTTAAAATAAATTCACAGATTTTAAGTGAATATTAGAAAAAACAACGAAAAAATACCTCGGCCTGGAGTCGAACCAGGAACCCTCCGTTCTCTAGATAGAGTGTTTAGCCAGTTACGCCACCGAAGCCTCCGGTATCTCTTGGTCGTTTTGTCATAGACGTATATGATTTATTTTAGAAAGAACCATTTGAATTTTCAAATTTTCGAAAAATTTGAAAATTATATAGATGTCATTTTTTGCAGGATACGAAATGTATCTGCATTACCAGACATCGTATTAACATCATATCGTATTAACATCATATTTTGAAAATTGGATAGTGAAGGCCGATAAAGTAAATTGTGATTAATAAACTACCCTGCTATCGATAAAATCACTTGACATCAAAATTTAAAAGCTGGATAATAGGTTGTAGTTAGATGTAGCCAAAGACAGGGAAGAATGGCAGGAAATAGTACGCTCGGCTAAGAGGTTTTTAAACTCCTAATGCCACTGTATAATATAATAACAAAGCTTTTTCTATGGGGGAACAAGAATCGAATATCAAGAATCGATAATATCGATTTAAAAAAAAGAAATTGACGAAATCAAATTTCATTTCTTGGTGATAGGTATCCAAAAAAGCCAAGCTGGGTCTCAATTGGTCATGGGAGTTGTGAGATGTAACTGATTTTATTTATTTGGTCATGGGAATTGTGAGATGTCACTGATTTTATTTATTTCTCTTATACACCCACAATCACCCTTAATAATTTTTCTTTGTTAATCCTAAAATTTTATTTTTTAGGAATGTTATCAATTCTCAAGATATTTTACTACAAGATATTCTCAAGCAACGTTTAAAAGTGAAAAAATCCATTTCTTCAAAAAATGGACTTATTTAAATCGATAAAATTGAATTTGAAAAAAAAACAAACTATATAATAGAAACTTTTTTTCCAGTGATTATAGGGAACTAGAAAAAAAACGAACAAGCCCAGTTGGGTAAAAATCGGTCGAGGGATCCTGAGATACGACTGATTACACACATATGCATGCAGACAAACAGATGAACATTCTACCAACATAGCGTATTTCGATTTTAAACTTCATGAGACATATTCATAACATATAAATGATGTAAGTTTCATGAATAACACATGCCATGTCAAATAACAAAAAATTGTAGTTTTCACCAATCTCTGAGTCCTATGTTGCGTGATAAAGCTCTAAAAATATGCACTAAACGTCACTAGAAAATAAGAACAAAAATGGCTGTAATCTAAAAGCGATTCCGTTAACAATTAAATCGAAATACATTGATCAATCTTGTGGTCAGATAACGTTATATCGACACCATGCATGCCAGTAAAGGATAAGACCAGTCGATATGATGTCGATGGCAGCCACTGAAACCAATTGTAATGAATCTCATTTGATAAGGGATTTCATCAAATAAAAGCAGCAAGGATCATGCACGCATCTAATACAATAGGCTTTAGTTTAGTATCCTGCAGCATAGGTCAAGGCTTGGGAAGGGGTTAGGATGGAAGAAAAGGCCGTGTGAGCCATCTTCTCAAAGTAAAGAAGCTCTGAAATGCCATGATTGAGCAAAATTAGGTAATTGATTTCTAAGTTCAACGTTGTGTGCTAGAGCCTAACGAAAAATACCAGCAGACATTTGTCGATTGCATATGTTTCGAATGTACAAGTTAATATAGTAAATAATATCCATATAGCAAGATACTACAATGAGCATATATCGAGATGGCACTTCCATTCCCCGCACACCCATAATTTTACCATATGAAAACTACGTCTGCAACGTTGCGATTAAAAATTATTTATTAATTTCGGAAAATTACAACATTTCCACACTTTCCTAATTTAACAGACTGCTTAACTATCCATCCTCCTGACCTAGTCTTTAATCGTGCAAAAGGATATTAAACCGTAATTATACATAGTTGCAGTCCTCGTCAGCTCATCTAATATCAAATTAGAAAAATTCATTAAACACTCAAGACATCCTTATGTTATTGAATAATTCGTTTTATATGGATGTATATAATTTTTGTATGGGCACTTTAAGACGACATTGGTGATAAATAAGTTGTTCCCAAGACCTTGGTAAAAAAAACCGTCCATGGCATAGATTTTGTGATAGAACTATGAATTAATGCATTGGGATCTGTTCCAGTAATATATACTTTACCTAGTAAATTATACACAGCAGCTCATATAATACTTAAATATACATTATCCACTAACCTATACATGACTTACAGAAGTGGATAACAGTTTTTGATAAATTATTGGCGAATATTGTGGCCATTTCACAGTGTCGGTGAGTAAAAATAATAAATGACGTACAAACGAACCAGATTGAATTTCTTTGAGTATGACTTCGATTGATAATATCCGTTATCACGTACATACGAGATGAATCAACCTCAACAATAAATGTAAGAATAAAATTTGATATCCAAATTGATTTCCTCTTATTTATGACCGAAAAAGTTTAGAAAATCTGCTGAAATTTAAATGTAATAAATTAAAATCCACGCACGACTTATAGGTACTTACATAAATTCGAGAAACAAAAATGAATGGCTTTAGTCATTCATTAAGCCATCCTAATGACGTAGAATTTTTTTCGTAAAAGATATTTGGATATAACTTTAAGAGAGCCTAAGTTACTTTAAGATACCATAAAATCTAATTTAATAAAAGCTTTAAAAAAAAATATCAATGTCTGAATATAATCTAAAGCATTTGATATTCTCAAGTAAAGGATAAAATACCCAGTAAGTATGGTATAGAACTTGATTAATATGTGTAGTTATTTAAATGTCTACAGTCATTGTTATTACCAAAGGGTTGGCGAGCAAATCACGTAAGGAGGCAAAGCCCCACTAGTATATATTCTTTTGAAATTATTCGCTGGAGCCAGATAAAGTTGATGGCGACAATCTTTATTAGAATTTTTATATGTACGTATAAATGTGTATACATATTTTATACACCGTGTTTCGAGCCGTAAAGAGTCAAGTATTACTAAAGCAGATATATAGCACCAAAAATGGAAAATAAAAAATGGAAATATATCAAAAGTTTAGAGTTAGTAACAAAAACTGAAATTGAGGCAAAGAAAAATAATGAAGAAGTATCAATTCATAAAAGACTTACATTGGCATTAAATAATCATTATTATTAGTAGTTTTTGCAGTTGGAACTTTGAACAGTTTACAGGAAAGAGAACTTACTTTTAACATTCGATTAAAATGATACTTTTGCATTTGTCTATTGATTTTTCTAAAAATGTTATACTTAGATAGTTATAACTATTTCAAGTTCATTGGAATGCTATTGAGTATAGATATGTACGGTAATAAACTTCTACATCTATTTGTCCATATCGCTTAGAAGGTAAAAATATTGAGTTTATACTTATCAATAATTGATAAAATACTGTGTGTGGCTAATAGAATCAACGAAAAAAGTACAAATTCAACTATACGTATACCAAGAGACATTCTCGTGTAGCAACAATAAATCCTTTCAATGAATCAGATCTAAAGATGAGATTTCAACTAATCTTTTTAAAGACAAATAAAATCAGCACGAAAATAAAAGCTTTAGAATCATCAGGATGTTACCCGAACCCCTCATTCTTCAAGAAATTATTTTTGGTGACTCAATAAATAAAAGTATTAAATGAATAAATTTTAACATGTCTTGTAATAGTTCTAAAATCTGAACCATAGTAAGAACAAAAAAGAACGGCAGGAAAAATATGCAAGTCACTATGTAATTTTTAAAACGTTGTTTATAGCTTAAAGTCTAACAGTATAGTAATAAAGCAGAAATCGAATGTAACGTCGGGAAATCTCCAATAATTTTCCTTCAGCTTTTCCTTTTTTTTACTACAAACGAATAACGGAGCATACGGCGTATATTATGTTGTCCGTTTTCATCTGATAAAACTCCAGCGGCACAGCGGTGTCGCATCCCAGCGCTCGAGCTACGTGACGACGCGTACCGCTGCGCTCGATGCCATTCTATTTCTTTATTCAATAAACAAATACCCATATATATATACGTGTATGTATATATGTGTATAGGTGCATATGAACAAGTTTACACATAGTTTGCCTACCCCTTTTCCTTTTTTTCATGAAAACTGGGAACAGTAACGATACTTTAATTAAGGATTGTACGCTGTTGAAATTCGCAACAACCTCACAGCTAAAGTTTTGAGTTTACATTAATTCCCCATATACATATATGTATACCTAATATACGAGATTAATATGTTGCATTTTGAGAAAATTAC